>JAOEGS010001787.1:65000-96231 GCA_025447755.1 Corythornis vintsioides
AAATATGTACAAAACCAGTACCGAACCCAACCCCCCTGATGGTAATTACATCATCGTCACTGATGATGTGCAGTTGGCACAGGGAGAGTCCCAGCCTGGGCCCCACAGCAGCTGGGAGCTCTGTTCAGGAGCTGGATTCTGACACTGGGTTCAGGAACACACCAATTGGGATTGAAGGCAGCATGGACAGTCCTCCTTGTTGCTCTGAGGGGGAGAACCCCCCAGGAGAGAAAGAATGCCAATGAACACCCTGAGTCAAGAGTCTAGTCAGGCCTAGCCTGGCCTAGCCTAGCGTAGCCAGCCAGTCACTGGATCCCAGATCGTTGTATACTGGATATGACTGGATATGTATGGGCTGGAATACTTCGTTGTTCAGTTTGGGTCACCTGTCCTGTCTCCTCCTCCCTGCAGATGTGGCCTTTCACTTTCTGCACCCTCCAGTGTGATACACAAGTTCTAGCAGTGGCCTTGGTCTGCATTCCAATCCTTGGTAGTAACTAAACTAAGGTGTTATCACTGCTGTAAGCAGACACTGTCTGCAAAACATGCTGCTCACTTCAGAAAGTGCAGTTACTTAGAAAATCTGAGCTGAAAAGTAAAATGACTGAGCAAAACCTGTTTGGTTCTCACTCAACCCAGCATACTCTTATAACCCCATTCCTTTTCTATATACCTGGAATTATGTAAAACAAGTAAGGTGTAAGTTAGTCTTTATGGTTACGCATAAATCAAGCTGGGATATTTCTAAGATGGAAGTGCTAGTCATTCCTCCTAGCTTCCTTCTGTCTGACTCAAGATGCTGTCATCTTGGATTACCAAGTGCTATAACACAGAGTGTAGTTGGTTGTTCAAGAATCTAATGCTATAACACAGTCTGTTTGACACAGCATTTCAAACTACATCAGTAAATTTCAGAGAAGCTATTCTAACAGCTTCTTCTATCTCATTGTCAAGCCATCAGGTTTGTATACTTGGCCCTGATAAAGTTTTCAAATGAGATTTAGACATGCTACCACCTGAAAAAAGAATGCATTCTCCTAATCAGATTTCCCAGTGGGAAAGGAAAATGTTACTGTAGCAAGATTCCCATTAAAAAGGAACAGGCTTGACTGTCTGTCCAAGACTATTTGAGCATGGAAATTTAGACAGAAGCATACAATAGTCTGTCACACATCCAGATTATGGATTTGTCTTCCAAATTTCAAGTTTTATTTTCATAGTTACTATGCCATGGTTATGTAGATGTGAACAAGAAATCAGGATAATCATAATGCTCTTGCAGATATTTCCTCAATGCCACAAAATTATCTCCATTTTGACAATCTTAGTCCACTCATCTTCATCCAAACTTATCATTCATCCAAAGTCATTGTTCACAGTCAATAGACCATTAAGTATTTACATCTTGAATACAACACAGTTCATATAATTTGACAACTCTTTAAATGACCTTGTATGAAAACTGAATGAGATCAGAAACAAAAAAGAATGAGTGCTATCAAAACCTGAAATAGAAAAAGTGATAAAATTTTTATTGCATTGAAAACATAGTCAAAGTTTTCTCATACAAATCACATCAAGGATAATTCACATTCACCTGCTTGGAGTAGGGGATGAGCTGGTAACTCTTCTGATCAAGAAAACTAAAACCAAATGGCAAAAGACTATGATTATAATGATGAAGATGATGATAGAGAATTAAGAACACCCTCAAATACACTCCCTCTGTAGTGTATTTAGGGATAAACCAATTAGGGTGATGGATAATCATTTATTATTATAATAATAAATTGTAATAATTATGCCTATTTGGCAGCTTCTCATGTCTCATCCAATTCCATTCAAATTAACAATTATATGGAACACATTTCAAAGTTTTTGCAAATAGCCCAAGAACAAGAAACTAACAATTGCTGATTCTAAAACACACAGTACTTTTCTTTCACTGAGTATAGGAATATCAATCTTATATGACTCATTCAAAACATAGAAAATGCATTGCTATGCAGTTGTAAAATGCTTTATGGGATTACAACTGTATATTACATAAACACACATATACATTAAAAATCTGTATTTTGGGTTTTTCAGTACTAATAGAACCTACATATGACTGTATTTTTAATCTCTGTATAAGTTTTTGTTTTCACTTTAAGATCCTCTCAAAAATATACTTGTACTTCCTAAACAGAACAAAAAACACCAGAAGACGGTGGAACTGGAAAGGATAAAGGTGAGTCTGAAATGACAGTTTAAAAATAGACAGTAAAGAGAACATTCTTAAAGGCTGTTCTAATGCTGGATTGCCTGATCTTTAATTCAGAATTTTGTTGCAAAAGTTCAGAACTGTGATATGAAGCTTCCTGGCTCCTTTTTCTGCATGATTTATCCAGCACAAAGAAATTTTAATACTTACAATTATCTTCTAAGATTCTGCAAACAAGATTGACACTTTAGTAACAATATTTATACAGACTGTTTAATGAATTGAACAAATTTCAATCAATTTGCATGAGTAGAAAGCCACATTTCAGCGAGCCTGTATGTTGACACTGATTAATCTTGCTAAAACTCAGATTGCACATTGGCAACTTTTAAACAGAGCAGATAATCTCCTACTGTCACTCTAAGCTATTTCTATTCTACCACAAAAAACTTGATATTTCATGTTTTACCTTTCCAAAAAGTCCAATAGATTTTTTCATCTGAAAAAAAGAAATTTCACATTAGCATTTCTGTCCTCATATGGGAGCCCAGCAGTTGAGCTCATGACAAGATCTGAAAAAATATTTTTGAGGACTGCCTGCTATGAACAAACACATGATTGTTCCACTAGCAGTGTTACGTAAAAATCACCTCATTTTTTAAATATATATTCCTGTGCCACCTAGATTAGACTCCAACTCTTTTGGCAACTCTTCTAGTTATAAGATACATTTTGAGGGAACAGGGCCAAATTCTGCTTATTTTTGTACTCCCTGACAAAACAGAACGCAAACAGTTCAGTTCATGAGCTTATTTCAAAAAGAATAATCTTTTGTTTGTTTGTTTCTTCATTCTGATAAAAGGGTAAACCAGACCAAACTATACTTACAACTGATGGAATGCTCACTTTTCATTTGTCATGGAATGTCAAGAAATGGCTTGGTTAAACTCCTGTTCTGGCTTTTGGTCTCTTCCAGACAAAATCTGCCTTTTTGGCAGACTGGATGCATGTTTGATACTTGTAGATCTATTTGGCAAAGGTGTGCATGACTATTTTTCTCAGCAAAGTCAGAATACAGATACACTGAGAGCACGTTATTCGAGTATTCTTTTGAAAATAAAAATGCTGAACCAGGATTCAGTGCATGCTATTTTGCCAGATATCTTTGCATTGAGCATTTATTTTGACATACAAAAATTTGTGTGAGTAATCAAATCTGTCATCTTGGTAATAGAAACATAATTCAGAATAATCTGCATGCCTAATGACAGGAAAAAAGATTAAGGTCTTGCCTCCAGCTATTCCAGCAGTTAGCTCTGCTTGCTTTAATTTTGATATGTGAGAAATATTTGTTCTTGAACCAAACATGAATGGTGTTTCCCCACTGCTTACAAGTCTACGTTTTACTGAATAAAAGAGAAAACATGGTAGGTAACTTATCAAATACTTCTATTATCTTTTTATACATTATGTTTTCTTTTAGTGAAGGGCACAGATATTTCCTAAAGGGAATAATGCCTTCTGCTTACCCTCTCTAAGAGGATTTTGCTACCACAAAATGTTTGGTATCCTAGTATTGGAAGGTTTTCTGGTTTTAGTTCATGGTGGCAGCAACTTCCTAAGTAATCGTTCCAGTAAGAGTCTGAATACCAATATGTAGAAAGAAAGACCTACTACCATGTTCCAGTGAAACTGTAACCTCTGCAAAGCAAATGTAGATGTCATTGCCAGACACTCGGTAGTAATTTTTTTTTTTTTTTTTTAATTAGGTTTAGTGCAATTGTTCCTATCCACTATTGTTTTGTTCGGAGTATCATCAAGCAAGAGAAAGTGTATTTTCTTAGAGTGATTCCTTCATGTTTGTCTGCCAGAAGAAAATGTTTGTAATTGTGAGCATCATTCACCAAACAGGAAGAGATTCGGTTTTTCCAATCTGTTAAAAATCACACTAGAAAACTAATGGTTCAACAAGGAAATGAGGAGAGACCAGTTAGAGATTTGCTTTTGGATAAGCTATATATAAAACTGTTTCTGTAGTTTCAGAGGTATGAGAATTGTGTACTTCTCTGAATAGGAATGAGATGGGAAAGATTTCATGCCTAAATTCCACAGTGATTCTACAATACCTGTGTGTTAGCAGTTGTGACATTTTTGCTGATCATTTATAAGAAACAGCACACTGTAGGAACCAGGGACAGCCCTTCCCTGCAGGCCAGTCAAGCTGTGGTGGCACCTGGAATTTAGAAAAAAAAAAAACCAACTAAATTTCTAAAACAAAGTTAACAGCAGAAGCTAGTAAGATAAAGTATACCTATCTGTGTGTCTGTTTAGTGTTCTATCTCTTTTTAGTAGTTATTGTCTGTGTGAAATTATTTATGTTCTTTTATGTTCACTGTAAAGTTAAGAAATGTCAGCAAGTGTGATAAATTCTGTGTTATCTTGTGGTTATTTCACTGTAAATTAGTAGCTCAGAGAAACGCAAATATTATTTTCTTACATAATAATACTATTTTATAGCATTTCTACTTTCAATAATATCCAAAATAATGTTGTTAAAAATTCAAGATATATATAATCATCTGTTTTATTTGCAGAGAAAAAAAAGTGACACAGCAGAAATTCCACAAATTTCAGTATTTTGTCTTATACTCATTCAATTTAAATTCTTTTGCTTTTGTTTTTATTTTAACATTACCTTACAGATTGAATATTGTTACAATTCTGTTCCCACTTGCTGGAATAATAACTGAATTTTAATATCAATTTGCTCATTCCTTTTTTTAGGTCACATCCAGCCATTCAGAGAAATACTAAATTTCTGCATGTTTTACTGATACCTTTTTCTCTAGGTTCCATCCAACCATCTACTAAAATATTTGCATGTTTCTTCCTTGTATTTTTCCAGGTTTCACTTATCCATTCATCTCTCCACTAAAACTTCCATTACTCTATGTATGTACATCCTTTTCCATGGTGCCAAGTCCCTTCTGTGGGACTCCTGAATACTCTTTGGAAAACAGATTGGAAATTGAAGGCAATGAAATTTTAAAATCTTAGTCCCAGGAAGATTAAGCTGTGCTCAGTAATTTTAGTGTAAACCAAAATTATTCAGCCAGTTGGTTGAGTTTTTGCATGTACCATGAAGACAAGCGTTCACTTTTTTTGGTGTATCTCCTTCTTGCACTAGTCCTGAACACTTGTTCCAGTGTGCAGTAGCACACATAAATGTTAAGGAACTCTGAAGTCACCATCAGCTGCAAATCAGCATTTCTCCCCTGTTCACCACTCTTCCTATATAACTCATATCTTTCACACCGCCTCCTGTATTGAGTGAGAATAGGAAACAATAAAAATAAATATTAATTAGTTTATTGTCTCTCTTGGTTGATTAAATTAAGTTTAAGTTGCTGCTCAGGTGGAGTAAATTCCAAAATTTCCCTGTTGGTTCTGTAGCACCAAGCTTTTGACATTGACTCATGGCTTATGAGCCTTCTAAACACCTAAAAAAAAGTAAAATAATATGACAGTATAATTTCTTTTGCAAAACTTTTATCTAAAAATGATTGATGACACAATAGCAGCTTCCACTTTTGTGTGCTAGATTACAAACCAAGGGAAAGAAGGTCTAAAATTTGTGATATCAGCCATTCATATGTAAACTGGTAGTTACTACTTACATTTTAGCATATTTTTCTACACTCTTGCTATGTCATCAGTCAGACATTTTAATATTGAGGTTGCACTAACTGTGAGTATATAAAAGCTATTTTTTATATTGGCTGTTTCTGAGACAGGGAGTGTTCTTTCCTCCTACAAGACTTTACTCCTCATGGAGCTGCAAGAAGCCTGGTCTTCAGTGTGATTGTTTAGATAGAAAGAATACATGAAAATACCCTATTTGTTATTTAAAATCTGCCATAGACAAAGAGAAACCAACTTACTGTTGAATTAAGTGATTGCTTCATACCTAGCTCATGCCATGCTAAATTTATTCCATTAAAAGTTTACTTAGAGAAGATAAGGATAGTGAACTAACAATCACAGTTCTACTGTCAGGTCTGGTATTTCTGTTATTTTTGTTATCTTTAAGTAGAATTTAGTATAACATATACAATTGGTCATGACAGAAATCAAATAAGTTATAGCTGATGAACCATTTTTCATCTGATATATGAGTCATGGATTAATAATCACCCATTTGTCAAAAAAACCTACTATATTTTTTCATACTATTTCCATTTACAGCACATTCAATAGTGCTTTCATTTTGATACTTCTAAAATGTTTGTTTAGATTTGTAAAATGATAGATCACCCTGGGAAACTCCAGAAATCCCTCTGTAAAACTAATAACACTTTTTTGATGTTTTTGTTTTTTGAATGTTTAAAGAAGATAGTAGTCAAATAGTGTGGTCCTTTAATAATGTGATTAACATACATCATCATGTACAGCATATCACATAAAATACTTTATGATCTTAATTATTTTTTTTCCAGCCAGAGAGAATATTCTGTACCTCTTCAAACCATCATTAACCACAATGGTGATATTATTGATAAAAAGAGCCGAAAGTACACTTTACACTTACATGAAATACATATTTGCATTGGAATTACATCACAAAGCATTCATTTAGTTGCTCACACATGTTAAAACATGTCACTTAATCATTACTGTGTTTCACTGAAAATCAACATCTTCAATATCTGCTTATGCCATTGGATGACATTGGGTGATGCAGGTGGTGAGAACTTTTCCACTAAAAAATTCCTGTTTGTTTGATTGTTTGCTTGTTTTGCTTTTGTCGTGTTTTGTTTTGGTATTTTTTGCTATGAATAAGAAATCATTTCTCTAAGATAACACATTAATCCTTCCTTTTACAACTGACATCCTGTTCCTAAAGGATTTTTAAAGTTTGGTAAATCATTAAAAAGGAATGAGTAAAATATTATGGCTAAGTAGCATTAACAGATTTTTAATTATCCTTTAGTGGTTAAGCAAGCATAATAAACATGACCAGATTTTAATACATTTTATATGTGTTTTTGGAATAGTTATTATATTTGTGCTTGAGAAAATATAGACAAATTATAATTTTTGGATCAAAATCAAAAGATTACTTCAGAGTTAAAATTTGATTCTGGAACCACAAATTGAAAATGTTTAAAAAAGAACTTCTTCAAAACTGTGGGTTAAAGTTTTCCTAAAGTTGTTCTTGTTCAAATGTCCTCTCCCTCATTTCATTGGGGTTTTTACCATTGTATATTTAAGAAACTAAGTTTTTTTTGCATAATATTATCAGAAACTTGTATCTCTGATGTTTCTAGTCAACATTTTAAATTCACGAGATGTAGGAAACTTTTGAAAAGATAGGCTCTATCTTTTTTGGGTTTCTAATAATAATGACTGCAGTATTCCAAGTTTTCAAGTTTTGATCTATATAAATATATACCTCAGTGTTTTCTACTAGAGTAAACATTTAAAAATACATAGATAACAATTTCTTGTAGTGATTTAATACCTGATGATGGCCAATTTTTAGGGTGATTAAAAGGACAATCCAATGTAGTGATAATAGTTCTGTTCTTATTTTAAATTATTCTACTATAATATGGGGGGGGGAAGTTGTCTATTCCTTACCATTTTAAATGAATATTCTAATACAGAAATTACAAAGTATAAATAATGGAACTATTTATAACTGTTGCATATCTTGATTTAATGATGCTGAATGCATATATGGTGCACATTTTAATTGCAGACTCGGACAACAGAGAAATGGCATCTTCCTCAGGTCAGATATGTGATTGACCTTGATTTCATTGTGGCTTTTTTTTTTTTTTTAATTGACTGGATTACATCTCTAACAAACAGCAGCTTTCATAGAAACTCATGATTTAATAATAGATCACAGTCCACATTTCATTTTTCTTTTACTTGCTTGAAAGATTAAGGTTTACCATTTCAGCTACTGAATAATGCAAAGCTTTCTTCATCAGCTTCCATTGTGAATGCTCCTGACTATTATGATTTCTCTTTCTTTTTCAGGTTTTACATTTTCACATAGTTATATTAAAGCAGATGATCGAGTGTGCTTTCAGTTTCTTTATGTATTTTTTTATTTGTATTTCTTTTCACAGATGAAGATGATACTTCAGTTAGTACTCCACCAGCAGGTTAGGACTGTGATAATGCTTTCTGTGTGTATGTATGTATGTATTTTTCTTTTGACTATTAATGAAGAAATAATCAAACCCATTGGACTGAACTCAAAACATACTAATTAGAGAATTTTTTTTTTAAGTGCCCTACATTAGATTAGTTTCTGTTCAGAAGTAGAAGACCTTCATGCCAGATATGCTCCTTTTCAATCCCATCTTGAGGTCTTTGGTAGAACTGCCATTGCAAGGGAAAACATCAGTTAGCAGCTCTGAAAGCAACTCCCCTTATCTTTCCTTTTTGGATTTTTATGGTTAGTCTCAAGATCAAATTCCAGAATTACAAATAAAACAGATGCCTTATGACTTCAAAACAGGTTTATTGATCTATCACTTCACCTTACACCATTTGACCTACAAGGTAGTTTGAAAATACTGTTTCAAGCCATTTTTTCCAAGCTGGCAGATAAAATGTCTTTGGTTGTTGTCTGTAAAAGTACAGCACAGGGATCCATAATGATAGGTGTGACATAGGCAAAATTTCTCTATTCCTTGCTTAATAGGTTTTTTTAAAAACAAACCACCAATGAAAGAGATTTTCAACACTAGAAAATGCTTTGTAGTAGAGCAAATGAAAAATATGCTTAAATATCTACACTGTCCTAAAAGATTACATCTTCTCATTTCTTCCTAAGAATTTGCATTACTAATTTGGTCAGTAGCAGACAGTCATTAATTTACAGTATTAGATAGTTGGAAAGAGCTAAATATATAAATATTATAAATCACAAAATCTAAAATTTAATTTTAACTAACTATTGTTATTTTTCTCATATTTAAATAGATTATTTAAATAATTTTAACTCCTGTCACTCAGATATTGAACAACATAAATTCATCTGTTATCTGAAACTACACAAATCTTGATAACATCAGCTTCAGGGAACCTTACTAAACATGAAATACTAAAAAGGAAAACTTGAATGGGAATTAAACTAATTTACATTTTCTAGAGAAGAGGACAAACGATTTCTGATTTTTTTTTTCACCTGTTCTCTTCCTTTTTCTGATATCCTAGTAGTTCCTAATTGGTCTGATCCTAAATATCCAGTCTAATCTTCTTGCATGAAGAATCAATGTTCTTAAAATCCTGGTGGTCTGAGGTCAATTAAGTCATGATCTCTAAGCTGGTGACATCTAAATTGCTCTTCCCTTTCAGATGGGATGTCTAAGCCAGCGGAAAGAAAAGATTCAGGTGAGACCTCCTGAAAAACATGATCAAACAGTCCAAAATTTACAAATACAATTTTTATTAATACTTTATTTCTTAAAGTTAATTTATTTTTATTGTTTGTACAGTATCAAACTGCAACTGTTTAAATGCTTTCAAGTATCAGAGCAAATAGGTTTATAGAAGCTAAATTAGGAGTGATAGAAGTCTTTGCTGCACAAGACAGGACATTTGTCAATGTTTTACACATACATACATACCTATCTATCTATATCCATTTCTATATAGATAGATATGCAGCTATTCCCTTCCAGTTTACAGGGTGACAGTGGCTTACCTGAATCCCACAAGCAGGCCCCAGGAGACTGTAGGAGAATGACTTCTTCTCACAGCTCAAAGGATGGTGGGGAAAACTTAGCAAAGTCATAACCTTTTTCTTCCTACCTGGCAGGTAACGCATACTACACCCACTTTTGTGGTTTCAGGATTTGCAGCCTCTGGAACAAAATGAGCAGCAGGTACTTCAACCATGGTTACTGACCTGGCATAGATGCCTATGCCAGGCCCCTGAGTCATCGTCAAACCCTCTGTTTGTTTAATAAAAAGGAAAATGTTAATATCTAAAGGTGATTATAATATCTAGGGGTTTCTTGTTTTTGTTTCTGTTTTTTTTTTTTGTTAGTTTTTGTTTTTTGTGGAATCAAATTAATGACTCTGTGTAAGCTTCTTTCATTTATTAATACACAATCATCCATTTTCATCCTGTGATGTGTGAGGTTTGTTTATGCACATTAGCAGGTCCTGTATCAAGCATTGTCACATCATTCTGTCAATATCAGTAACTATCACTTGTTCTGACACTTTTTCCATATACTATCGTGTTATACTGTCATAATCTAAACATCTAGGTTATATATAGAGATATTATTCTATATATATTTGTGTTCATGTATGTCTGTGTGTATGTTTTCATATATGTGTATATACATGTGTGTATGTATATACATAAATGTCTTTACCTGTAAGAAAAATTGTACAAGCAGACACATAAAGAGGTGTTAGGCACACCACCCATAATTCACTGAAATTCAAAGATTTTACAGCAAAGCAATCTAGCCTTTCTATACCTTTTTAAAATTCCTAGTAGACATTAAGCTAATAAATCCATTTTAGTTGCGTTTTCCCAAGGTTGTCATGACTTGTGTTGCATTTGGGAGTGATGGAGATTTTAATGAGTTAACAATGTTCCCACAGCAGTAACCTCTACACAGTAGAAAAACAATTGTGACTTCTGGCAAATAGGCTTCTACAGAATATACTGATCAGGGAAGGAAACTTAATTTCAAGACCAGGGTTTGACTAAGTGAGAAATGTTGTGTGACTGATTCCTCATTTATGCTAGTTATGAAACCAAAACTAAAAGAGCACTGGATAAACTATAGAAAGTTATCTTCTTATGAAATTAGAAGTTCTATGGAACATGGGAGACACAGCTCTGATTTGAAATAGACACACAGCTTTGCTAATTAGAATTGTACATCTCCACATTCTCTCTGATCTTCAGTACTATCACAGCAGCACTGAGTTTATTCAGTTTATTCTGTGCACTGGCAATTACTCAGAAAAAAAAAGATGTGGCATTTGGAGTCTCAAAGTTCTCATTGGGAATCTGAGACGCATGCTTTGCCTTTCTGCAGAAAGGGAACAGGTAGCAGACAGATGTTCACTGCCTTGCTCTCCCTGACTTGTCTTTTAAGAAAAAGCTTTGACCAAGATTTTGTATGTGATTACATGAGATGTAACTGCATAGCACAACACCAGGGTTGTTCAAATAAGCAGAATGACCAGAAGCACACAGCTGGGCTGGTACAGTTATCTGCCCAAGGGAGACAGCAAATTTGCTACTTCTTTCAGTACCACTCCTCCTTTTCAGTTCCAAAATCCCAATTCCCAGAAGAGAATGTGCTGTGTCTGAAGATATTACACAATCATTTCCATCTGACAGACTATTCAGATAATGTACATGGCAGGATATGGCATTCACCAATCCCCAAACTCTCTGCTTCTATCATGCTAGAAGAGAACAAAGCTCAAAAGCAAGCTTCATCCCTGCCCTGTTTTGAGGACAAAGAGAAAAAAATAGCTTGTACAATCAACTGAGTTTGGGCTTGAGAGACCCACCAAAACTATTAATCATATTTGTTTTATTTGTGCTTATAGCTGTTTGTGTTTTCAGAATCTCCATCTTGTCTGAAAAACAAAGAGCTGACCTTTGTGCACTGCCTCTGTAAAGCACTCATGGTTGAATGCTGGTGCCATTTGAATTGCTCACTACCTGTCTTGGTTGATCAGGTTCCCCTCCCTTCATCTCTCATAGTTTCATTTTCTATCACCACAGAGGTAGCATTCTTGCAGGAACCGTACACAATGTGACAGCCAAGCAATGGATGTCAATGTGAACAAAACCTTAATATATCTTTCAGGACATCTGAAGAGAGAGGTAATAGGGTTAGAGAATTTAGTAAGTTCAGGTAAGTGTATTCTGGAGGAAGTAACACTCGGATAATTGACATTTCCTTCTCTCTCTTCATCTCAGTATGGTCTGTTGGAGAAGGTGAAGAGACAGAAAAACGTGATGACGCCCAACGATCCACTTTATTTGTCGAAAAACCTCAGAGCGGCACAGTTACTGTCGGTAAGTGTTTAGAAGCAAAATTAAAAGCCACTCCCAGAGAGAGACTGAGGATAAGGGAGAAGAGCTTTGTGCAGTTCCTGTGACACTCAGCTCCTGCCCTCTCCTGCATATAATTCAAATGCTTTTTAGCTGGATTTGAATTCCACTTTCAAAAGGATTGTATGAAAGGAAGAAAAACTCACCTGTTTAGTTCAATACAAACTCAAAATCTAAGTTTACTGAGCACAGTGGGTAAGAGGTGTAGTTTCTGAAGGAGAGAGCTATTTACTGTGATGCTGTTGGCTGTACTATTATTGATATGTCAGGAAGATCTATTCAAAGGCCTGCAGTGTAGCTTAGAGTTGCCATATGAGTTTTTGTACCCTGCAGCTATGTATAAATTAGCAAGTAGACTAATAGGAGCACCTCTGTAAGGAAACTGGTAGGGTCACCCCCACTATAACTATACTGGGGGTTTTGCTCTGGACTAGCTCTGGCTTACTCCAGTGAGCTACATACCTATTTGCAGTTGAAGCAGAGGTGGTAAACTCCCAGAGCACATATTTGGTTTTAATTTCACCCCAGACTAATCCAATTCAAGCACTGAGGACTTTTTATGTTGTGAAACAGAGCACAGTAAATGGGGGCAGTGAAGAGGTTCATTTCCAAACTCCACTCCTGAGCCATGCTATCATGGTAAGGCAGCTGCACCCTAAGGAGCATAACAGCAATGATGAGAAGTTCAGTACAGGCTACTTATTATTACTTTTGTGTACTTGGATACACTAAGGTGTGGTCAGATGGGGTTTTGTTTATGTACGCCTGTTATTTTCAATGTTTCTGAGTAAAAAAAGAGTATCTGGGGAGGATTTACTTGGCAGTGGGCAATGATGTTCTGAAAATTGAGCTTTTACTATACTCAAACTATTGTTTAGAGAAGACTCCCCTGCCTCCTCTGCCAGAATTAATGATAGATATTCATTAAAAGCTCCAAATTTTCCAGTCAGGAATTTATTCATGTTATAACTGGTAACATGAGTATTGGTAACTGGTATTCCTGGTAGCCTAGGAATACCCGTGCTTGTTTTAAGCATGGAAATTCAAACATTTGGAACAATTAACCTATGACAACATGGAGTTTTGCCTCAGGTAATTTATTCTGCTTCCAGTGTCTCAAGCTCCACATTGACATGGGCAGAAGGCTTCCAGACAGAAAATCATTAATCTCTATAACACTGCAGTACTTTTCATAGCCTGTGTGACTCCATCTGATACTTACTGTTGTGGTAGACCACACACAGGGAGACTGGCAGGGGCATTAGTATAAGAAACTTTTATGGAACTGACTGACCAGCAACATGTTTCTCAATAACATTATTTTTTCTTCTTTTTAAAAGGTGGGAATATTACATTTATAGCCAAAGTAGAAGCCAAAGATCTTCTCCGAAAGCCAAATGTTAAGTGGTTTAAAGGAAAATGGATGGACCTGGCCAGTAAAGCAGGGAAGCATTTGCAGCTGAAAGAGTCCTTTGAGCGTCACACTAAGGTGTGTCTTTGCTTTTCCTTCTCACAGGGGCAAGGCTCCAAAGAGAGCTTAAAGATCAGTTTAAGGCAACGGGTAGAAATTCCAGAGCAGTGGATTATAACCCTGGCTTCCCCATGCAGATTTCAGTGATGCTCTGACCCTGTGCAGAAGCAGACTTTCCTGCTTTCCCAGTGCAAAGTCAAGTAACAGTGGAGAAACCAACGTTTTCCATTGCCATTTCTGGGTTCCAGTTTCTTTCTAGAACCATTTCTTTGAGTTACTTCTTGCTTCTGGATTAGGTCTGAATGACTAATCTTTTAACTTCTGGTTTGTGAAAAGGTATCCTCCACATTAATGAATTATTATGTCTGAATTTTAGATTCACACATTTGAGATGCATATCATCAAAGCTAAGGAAAACTATGCAGGGAACTATCGCTGTGAAGTATCTTATAAGGACAAGTTTGACAGTTGCTCTTTTGACCTTGAAGTCACTGGTAAGATTCCACTTGTGTCTGAAGAGCTTTATAAAGATTTCTCTCTCTCTCTTTTTTTTTTTTTTTTAACCTGAAAAGTCAGCTAATTTTGTTCAGAACACTTAAATGAAGTAATGCTTAAAATGAACATTTTTAGCATAGAGCTTAGAGAATTTTCTTGTCTATCATTTAAATTAACATTGGGATAGATAGTATTTAATTTAAATCAGATTCTGGCACACGAGACAAAGAGATAGGCTTAGGGCTATTCAGAGAGCAAAGCTTCATCTGGCAGCATCTGAGCAGAGGGACACGGAGCAGTCATGACTCACCTGTGCTCTGCAACCTCATCAGGAATGGTAGGATCAAACTCCAGAAAGCTATTTCTTCCACTCCATCAAAATAAAGACTAGCACAATGTGGAGAGCACTGGAGAGTCATTCCTTTATCTAATCCTGTGTTATAAAAGGCCTTACTATGGCAAACATTAATTCACAAGCTTATCTCTTCCTTTGAGAGCAGTTCTGCCAGCGCAACAGTTAACACATACCTGCATGATCAGACTGAGAAAGATAGATGTCTTCCAAAATGTCAGGGCCAGCAGCCAGTGGACAAAATAGTTTTTCACCCTCATAAAGCATGCCTACTGAATGTCCTGGACTGGTCTGTTCATCCACCAGTCAGCAGAAGCTGGTGACAGATAAGGGAATGTTTGACAGCTGACTGACAGCCTCAGGGGCATAGATAGGTGGGCATATTCAGAGTTGAGGCAGGAGCCATCCTGGCTGCATCCATTCAATGACTGTGGATCAGAACCATTTCATCAGATTTGGGCTGTCACAAATGGGTAATTCACACAAGAGAAATTAATTTTTGCACAGGGAATCAATGTGATTCTGTACTTTTAGAGGACCATCTTTTTTCTCTGATGCTGATCTTACTGAGAAAGTGCAATATGAAAGAAGGAAAGAAATCATAGGGAATGGGAAGACAGAAAGCCAGAGCCAATGTATAGGCAGGAAGGGATCAGAGAGAAATATCACAGAGACTTCTTCCATACAGAACAGTTTTGAGAAATGCATTAATTAAACTTAGCTTAGCACTGACAGCTTTTCATTTACCAGAATGCAATGACAAAGGAGAAGCATGAACACTGGTCACTTACCAGGAAACTGAACAAATATCATATGCCAAATTACACTGATTACATATATTACATTAATTTCAGGTTATCTTTTTAATTCCTCTATTACTGTTATTTCATAGAATCTTCTCAAGCTACTCCATCCATTGACATCAGATCTGCTTTCAAAAGAAGGTAACTTCAGTGATCCTATGAAGCTCCTCAGTAATGGAATCTGGTAGCATGTGCAGGACTTGCATCAGTCTTGGCAGATAATTATATCAAGTATTTTAGAATTATTTTTTTTTTTTTTATAAAAATAAAGTGATCATTGCAGTAATTGGTAGTGGGTAGAATGAAATGGTTACAACACACAGACTACTATTCATACATAATAGTACACTATTATGAAATGTGTTATTGTTCTAGGGGAAGATGGAATATTTAAGGTGATTAAATATATGTTACTTTAGAGGCTTTTAAAATATTATTTTCGTTCACTAAAATATTTTACTGAACATTTCCTGAAAGATGTCAGCTGCAACGTGAAAGTTCCTGGTCCCGACCTGTACTGATTAAAATACAGAGAGAAAATTCACAGTGATTTTAAGAAGTTAGGATCTGACTTTATATTATCTTACAGTAAAAAGGTCCATCATTACAAAAAAGACTTTACAAATAATATATTGCAGAGGACAGAAGGTAAAGCATTCTGTCTTCATTTTTGTTATCTTATGATAAAATAGCAATTCAAATCTGTACAAATCTAATCTTTTTATTTTATAGATAAAATTGTCTTACAAGGACAGAAATATTCAGAATGAAAATGTTTGACAAACAGAAAATTAATGTAGTTTGTCAATTTAGACACACAAGCAAAGCTGTGACTCAGAAGTAATTGTTTTTATTTAGAGAGATATTATTTAAAGAGTAAATGTAAATGATATTACATTCAAAGTGCACTTCTTTCTTGACCATATTTTAAAAAGCTACAATAACTAATCTGCCCAAGCAGATGATGATACCTTAATATTTTCTGATTTTCTAAGTAATACCTTGCATATAAAATCTAGGATGAAATACTGGCATCCTTTGACTTAACATTTGTAGGATATTGCCCTTTTAACAAATATTAAGGGTATTTCTTTAGTCTATATGTGTTTTATAATAAGGTATTACTGCTAAAGGTCACATTATAGAAAGAAATAAGGTATTACTGTTTAAGGTCACATTACAGAAAGAAATGCACCTTCACAGGGCTGTGATTCTATCTGTAAAAATGTACAATGTACTATTTGTTTTTTTAAAAAACTGATTTCTCCCTTCATTTAGAGAAAGGTTGAATCTTATGTGTAATGCTTTGCAAACAATATTTGACACAGTTATGCACTGTGAAAAGCACCACCCAGCAATGCAAATCTGTGTTTTACATTCATAGCAAAAGATCAGCACAAGTCCTTTGTTTTTATAAATGTAAATTATGGAAATGAAAAACAAAGCTCATTGTGTTGACGAGCTCACATTTATTTGTGTTACTGAAATCTAACACAAATAGTGGCAAATTTATGTATGCAGTTACAAAAATTTGTCATCAAAGTATAACAACAAACAATACAAACTTTTGTGTTATTTTTCACAAGTGCCTAAAGAAACATAATTTATGTGAAAAAGAATACAAGTTTGTGTTGATTATATACCATTATTTGTGTGTCTGAACAATGTTGAGTATATGAGATATTTAGATTATTTGCAATGTGTGTTGTCTAAGCCTTCCTGTATTAAACAAAGATTTGATCTTTTTCTATTAATAACAGCGGTGATGGACAAGAGGATGCAGGAGAACTTGACTTTAGTGGTCTCCTGAAACGTAGGTGAGAACCAAGTGATGCAGTGAGCAGGTGTGGATTGCAAACCATTAGGTTCACACACAGAAAGAGTCAGGTGTAGCATTAATAACTTCTTAAGAAATTTCTGACTTTTCCTTTTTTTTTCAATGTTTCTAACTATTATTCCCATAGTATAATATGCAAATATTTAGTTAATTGTACCTTTAAATGTGAAGAAAAGAAACCTCAGATTTGACTGTACTAGGAAAAAAGTGAGCCACAATCTAAAGAGGCCAATAACTTTTCATTTACTTGCTGTTACTTTTGTGTTTGCATGGAGGTTAGAGTGGGACAATTTCCTACACAGGGATGAGCAGTTCAGAAAATTGAGTCTGGTGCAAGAGTGAAAAACTGCAAGGGTCAAATTTACTTCTTTGGGTAAATCTTAATTTTATTTTATAAGTATCCTGATACAAAATAAATAAATAAATAAATAAATATAATGCTTTTAAACCATAGACATTAATGTTAATTCTTCGTAGTTTTCTGTTTCTTGGTTGAAGGAGACCTCTAAGATCATCATGTCCAACCATCAATATATGCACAGAAATTTTCAGTGGTTTATTAACATAAATGCTGTGATGGAGAAAACTTGGCCACGTGTTTCTCTGGTTTGCCTTTAAAATATGGTCTTATGACACTTATGCCTCCAGATATTTCTGATTTTAAACCCAGTTTACTATCTTCATAGGTTATGATAGTAAATTTGTAATTTTTTAAATTTATCACAGAAGTTCCATATGCCATGAAAAGAAATGGCAACTGAGCACAGAGAATTGGAAAAGGAACTAGATCCTTTATGTCATTTATCACTTTCTCTGAAAGAGAAACCCCAATATGTTGTATTAACTACATAACAAGTTAACAGTAGGCTCATGGGTTATGATGTTGAGTATAGTATTTAAGCAACTAAAGCAACACAGGAAAGGCTGAAGGTAAAAATAGACAGTGAGAGAATTACCTGAACAAATTTAAATTCACCAGCTCTTTGGTTTTTTAATCTTCTCATCCCTAATTAGGACCTTCGGTTTGGCTTTTTATCATGCTAATACAACTTACAATGACAGTTCTCATGACTGCCTGTGGAGTATTTTATTAGCAACATGAGAGTTGCATGTAAGAGGTCTTACTGTTTTTGTGGAAAGAGAAATGTGATTTAAGAGTCATGTTCACTTCACTAACAAGTAACTCACATGTTTTGCAAGATAAATACTGCATAGCCATATAAACATAGTATATTTACTGTTTGGTTAATGGGCAAACCAAACTTTTATTTTTTAAACACCATAATTTTACGTTGGTCAATTTGGCTCATCACCTCCTTGCTTCAAGCACTGAAATATAACCTCACACTTCTGACCTTAATTGAATAAGATTTCTAATTAAACCCCAATGCAGATGTATCTTTTTTTTAAGAAGACAAACATGCATTTTCATTTCAATTTTTTCAAGAGGCAATGTCGTAGGTGCATTCCTTCTTTTTTTTGTATAGCTGTATTATCAAGGGAAGAGTCAGAACTTTTCCCCTGTGCTGTATAATACTTGAAACATGGTAGGTTTGTTTTTTTTAAAAAAAAGCAACTAAATGCATAGAATTTATATACTGCCTATTTTCTAATTTGGTGCTGGTCTTGCAGGAAGACAAAAGTTTTTATCTCACTATACCATTCCGTGACTGTTTATGCTTTGTCAATTAAATGGATCAGTAATGATACAAAATTATAAAAGACACAACATTTCAGAAAAATTCAAATATTTAGGTTCTTTTTTTAAAAAAAAAAAAATAAAAAAAATCTTTCAACAAAATTCACATTTTTTGTGAAAAGATGTGAAAGTGATTTTGTGGATAGGTCAGATGACTTAGGAAATACCAAGCGGTGTTTGCCCACTACCCAGAACAGACACTGTTCCAATCTCAGAACAAAGTTGGTTTGTTCTAAGTGTTAAAATTTGTTCTCCAGTTACACAAGAGGAAAAAAAAAAAAAAAAAGAGTCTGGAATTTATTCATTCAAGCTGTTTGAAAATCAGGATGTTCTAGCTGATCCTCATTTTCAACTACTGCCTGATTTAAAGGAGTACATTTCTTCAATTTCTATGGAGTGTACCTCTCCTTAGCACAGGCATTGCATGGCAAGCAGCCAGCCCTGGGAGAGGAGAATGCCACCCCATGGGGTGTGTCAGCTTTTACATATGTTTGCAAGCTGCTCTCAACTTGCCACCAGGCAGAAGGAATCTCACTGAAACACCAGTGTTTGCTGTACATAGTCACCTCCCAGTAAGCATGAGCATGGATAAAAGGAACGAAACATAGAATTGTATACCTGAGATAGTCCAACGACATTGATCCTGGTCTAACCGTAATGAATTTACAGGAAAAAGTGTTTAGATTTCTACTCCAGTTCTTGGTTTGCTTTAGCAGTTCACTTTCTTGAGCTAAACTGTCAATCTCAAAAATTACCATTTTGTTTAGGATGCTTCAATTGTTCTCTTGTTTAAGGGCTGACATTGAAAAAATAGTTATACTTCTCTTTATTGGTTGTCTTAGCCTGGAGTTGCAGATAGTAAATATGGTATTGAAACTTTTGTATAAAGGTGATGCTATTCACACAGGCCTCTGAAAACACTTCCTGCTCTTAAGACTGAGATAAACATGGAAGCCAACAGATCCATCTTGCAAGTCCAAGCTGGTGTGGAAATCTCCAGTTCCTATCTATATGCCAACTTTAAGTAACTCTGAGAAGTCCTGGTGTAACTATAAACAGACTCTGATTCCCTTGGATCTCTATGTGCTTTAATTGCTCATCCCTAGTAGCAGTTGCAGGGACTCACGGTTTGAAAGCATTTTAATATAATTATGAAATATATGGATTAGGCCCAGATCTCAGTGGTGCCATCATAAATTGTAACTGATTCCACTCATATAGCTACAGATAAAATTTATTTAAGTGGGATTAGCCCATCTACTATTATAGTACTATGCTACAAAAATGGGATTAGCCCATATGCTATTATAGTACTACATTACAAGAAAAACAAAAATAAATTAAATAATGAGGCAATATAAAAACTTTCATAACTGATTGTATCATAAAAGGTCAAATTAAACTTGTATCCAGATTCTGCCTTGAAGAAGTTTTAAATAAGGTGTGAATGTCATTCTGAGCTATTTCACTTGTATTGAGTGAAACAAAAAAATATGATGGCGGCCTTCAAATTTCGATCAAAACATTTCTAACCTCACCATAGATTCAGCTTCACATTTTTTTATGTCATGATAAAGCTGCACTAACTCTTCTTTCATAATTTTATTTTGCTACTGGTAGGGAGGTTAAACAGCAAGAGGAAGAACCTGAGATAGATGTGTGGGAGCTCCTGAAGAATGCAAATCCCAGTGAATATGAGAAGATTGCTTTTCAGTATGGTATCACTGACCTGAGAGGCATGTTAAAGCGTCTGAAGCGCATGCGCAGGGAAGTGAAGAAGAGCGCAGGTATGGATAAGGCAGAATATTATGTTAAGCAGCCAAACATGAGCATTCACTTAAAAAACCCCAACTTGCTTCATTTCCATGTAACGGGACTTGCACATTACAACACAAGCCTTATTATTATTAAGTGCTTAGTGTAAACACCCTTTCCCATCCAGTGTTTACCAAAAGCTACCCTTGTTCTTGGCCAAACAGTAGTTAGAACTAGAACAAACTCCTCCAGCTGTGTGGAAGTGCAAGAAGATTTACTGTGAAAGGGGCATCTCTAAGCACATAGGGACAGTCTGTCTGGTCCCTCTCCCCGGTTTCCTGTTGAGTAGGATGGAGCTGCCAGCCATATCAGAATTTTTCAATGCACAGGTTTTTCCCTACAGGAATTGTTTTATATGTTGGGGAAAATGTCTATAACAACGACAGGATGAGAGTAAGGTGCTCTTCCCCTCACACCACCTTTATTATAAACTGGAAAGTTTTACTTTGCAACAAACTAAATCCTTTTCAGATTTATTAACTCTGTTCTTGTTGTATTGATATATTCAGATATATGCATTATATAAATAGTAGAAATTGATTACTCATTTATGGGCAATTTATTTGAGCTTACAATTCCCATTTCACTTCTGTGGTGGTGCTAACAGGGAAGTCATTTGTAACAGATTATTCCATGACACCAGCTTATTCTGACATAGTACTTCTCAGCAAGCTGTCAAAGCTACATCTACCCAGTCCTATTCAAAATGCAGTAATGTTGCAAATTCATTAAGAAATACCGGCTTAAAGTTTTTTGGTATAATCAGACCTGCAGAGCTTTGCACTGCACTTATTCTTTCTAGAAAATAAATTGGTTCATGTGAACTAGGCTAAGAATATAGAGTGATGTATAACATTGTGTGCATGTATTCTAAATGAGATTTATGCAATGTCATTTCAGCATTCATATTCTTGTTTTCTGTTCTTATTTTATAATAATGTTTGGCTTCCACAACAGCTTTTGCCAAAGGTCTTGATCCTGCATATCAGGTGGACAAAGGAGGTAAAGTAAGGTTCATGGTGGAGCTAGCAGATCCAACAGTGGAACTCAAGTGGTATAAAAATGGCCAAGAAATACGACCGAGTGCAAAGTAAGTAGTTTTATTGTATGCAAGCAATAAAATGAGTACACATGTACTTCCTTGACAAGTGTGTTGCATGGATCTAGCTCTTTGTTTAAGTTGCACCAATTTTATTTCTGAATTTCTTTATATGTGAAAAATCTGCAAATGATGCAATATTACTCATGTCAATGCAGATTGGCTCCTTCACCTCAAAAGAAAAGAATTAAACACCCACAACAAAGTATGGAGTCACTTCCTACTGACTATTTTTTAAAAAAATTGGGAAACACTGTGATTAAATAAATCACCTGTCCTCAGTTATGTATCTGAAGAAGGTCAGAATCTTCCTTCAGTAATTGGGTGTTAAGACAGAGGTTTAACATCCCATAATTACTTACCTGGTTCACAAACCACCTGAGGAAAGGAGAACAAGGTTTGTCTCAACTTTTACTAACAAGTCTCACACTGAAGTCAACAACCTGTATTAGTTCAAAATTACTTCAGTAATTCCAAAATCCCATTCCGCAGTCAGACACAGCTAGGAATGACAATGTTCAACCAGTAAGGCACAATAATGCAATGTTCCTCAAATGTTTCTCAGCAGCACAATATCCTAGCAGCTTCCTCCTCTGGCTCTGTGAAAATAGTAGTTGGTAAAATTCTTTTTACAGAGCTAGAGCACATTTCCTTTGATCTGTTGCTGCAGAAGTCTAGACAAATTTTGATTAATATTCATAGTTGATAAAAAATGCATGATAAAGAGAGTACCATTTCTTTGGCCCTTATATATGCCATGAGCAGTTCAGAACTGTTTTACAGGCATCTATAGGGATACTTCTCTGGCAGAAAGACCTGGATTGAATGCTGAAGTGTATTTCTTCCAGGCTACTGAAGCAGCTGTCAGATGCTAATGAGCTTTGGTCATTACAAACCTGGAGCAGATCTAAACTGGTGATATAAAGGTGAAAGGCTCCATATCCCATTACCAAAACCCCATATCCCATTACTGATCTCTTGTGCCATCTGGTCTACCAATAATACTAACTTCTTAACTTTGGCTATTATTATACTCACAAAAATGTTAAGATTGCTGGAATGAAGATGGTGTCCTGTTACTGGTTATTTTCATCTTAACTCATCTAGAGTTTCAGACTCCATTTTTTTGACATCCTCCAGAGTCTGTTTGTTTTCTTTTTAAATTATTCATATCAGCAAAGCCTGGGATTTTAGAAAAAGCCAGAAGATGCTTGCTGTCAATCTAAAAAATCTAGGACAGTTCTCAAGAATCTTGGAAATTTCTTCCAAGGAGAATTTTTCCAGATCCATGTAAAAATTACTTTAGCTTCTTATAATCCATAAAGCACTTTCTACATAAAACAAAAGGGGTACAGCGGTTTTGCTAATCTCTTTGCTGCATTCCCATTCAAACAGATACATTTTTGAGCACAAAGGTAACCAGCGAATTTTATTCATCAATAATTGTTCGATGGCAGACGATGCTCGCTATTATGTAACAGCTGGGGATGAGAAATGCTCCACAGAACTGTTTGTGAGAGGTAACTACATCAGCTTGCTCCTATTTTACCTGATGTAAATTGGTGTGACCTCTGGCTGCAACAGAAATTGACAGGGAAGATCTGGTTCAGTATATTTTTCTGTTTGTACTAGCAGTCCTTAGGATCCCTCTGTATTTTTGTGATCCCAGACCATTTTTTTTCTCATCCTGTATTTAGTAATTTAGTGATAACCCTGAAAAGGGGATATGGTTGATTTCATATTGTGCATTTGGATCTAGCAGAACTATGTTCGTCCTCATAGTTTTAAAGCCATTTTGGAGATTCATTCATTGTAGCATTGGCTTTCCTTAACACCGCAATTAGTCACCTCCTGACCCTGATATTTGCAATAGATTGGCTTCAAGTAACCTCAAATCAGACTCCCTAGCAGTTTTAATTCACCTACACAGATTTAAGGAAAGACTATCAAAAGCTGAGTGAGTGACCATTTCTTCACCCTTTTTGCTCCCCTGGTGTTGATAGTCTTACTGTTAATATTCATGGTATTACTTATACAAGCACAACAAAACAAACAGAAACCAGAACTTACAGTGAGAGAAAAAGTAATAGTACATATCAGAAAGCTGTTTAAAATAATTAAGTCCATTGCCCCTGTAAATATCATAGGATAACTGTTGTGCAATCTCTTGCTATTAAATAAACTTGAATTTTGACAGCAGGAATGGGTTAAACCAATAAGAGCACCATGTGATGTCATCAGGTCATCTTATTGTGCATAACAGAATATAGGATCTAACAAAAATGCAGTTTTATGAGAGGGGTTTGTGGGAGTCAAAAGGGAAATGCCAGCTTCTCATGTAGACCTGCCTGTACAAACTGTCAATAGAATGGGATGCAAGACAGGTATTTACCTGAAAAAGAGTTCTTTTATTATTTAGCACATTTCCTACTAGCATCATAATGAGCAATAGCTTTCCTATTTAATGCAGAAAAAGATGTACTGAGACTGATATTAAAATTTTAAAGTAGTATAATCTTATGTAACATTATTTTGGAAACCTCTTTCCTTACTTTTCTCTCTAAGATTGTAAATCTGTAATTTTCTCTTTCCAAAGATCCTCCAATTTTGGTGACTAAAGGCCTGGAGGATACCAGTACTTATGTTGGTGAACGAGTAGAACTGAGCTGTGAGGTGTCCGAGGATGATGCAAATGTGAAATGGTAAACCACACTTTGAACAGATTCTAATTTCCTTGAGAATAAAACCCAGAATATTTCAATTGTAGGCAAAAATGTGACATCTTTTTCTATACCAGTAAACCTGAAAATTGTTAATAAAATCTGAAGAAAACATTATTTTAAAATGTAGCAACAACAAAGATATCCTT
This sequence comes from Corythornis vintsioides, assembly GCA_025447755.1. Lineage (NCBI taxonomy): Eukaryota > Metazoa > Chordata > Aves > Coraciiformes > Alcedinidae > Corythornis > Corythornis vintsioides. The sequence continues at coordinate 89,767 of JAOEGS010001787.1, forward strand.
ACATATTAATGGAAGACTCTGTTTAACCTTTTTTTGTGCTCTAAGACTTATAAAGTCATCTCTGGAACTTTCAGTCTATGGGAGTCTTATTTGCACAGGACTTTTATTGGAAAAATGATAATTCTTTGTTTTCCACTAGGTTTAGGAATGGTGTAGAACTTCCCAATGATCCTAAATCTCGGTATCGAATCAAGGTTGAGGGTAAAAAACACACTTTGATCATAGAGGAAGCTGCAAAAAATGACAATGCAACTTACTCAGTAATGACCACTGGAGGCCAATCAGAGGCTAAGCTTTCAGTTGATTGTAAGTATTGTTCATCTTACTCTTGAATTCATATGCCATAGTATACTAGTTTACAAATATAAATAATTTGCTCACTTTTTCCTGGGGATTTTAAGGGTGGCTTAACTTCCATACCAACTTCTTTGCTACAGATCTCCAAAACAGTGACTTCCCTTTAGACATTGTTTGTAGTAACAAGCAGTGAACTAGTCCTGCTTAAAAACTTTCTCTCAGACTGTTAAGATGGAAAACAAATCTATCCATTCAAATATTTGATAGGTTAAGTGACATTTTCAAGGGAAGTATCTGCTTTGCTTTATTCCTTTCAGGTTTTCACAGGATAACCAAAACAAAGCTTTTTAGCCAAAATGAGAGAAAAAAATATGTTGGAGAAAATAAGCATTTCTGTAACTAGGCACATTGTCAACAGGCATCAGAGTCGCTTGACCTGAACTCATAGGCACAAACACATCACTGTGTATGTAGCTCCCGTGGTATTGTTTGTGCAATAACTCTTTCAAATGCATGTGCTTTTTAGCAAAATGTATGCACTCAAACTCTAAAGTTATGATACAGTATGCATAAACACACATTGTTTTATAATTCTTATATTACTTTTGACTATTTTGTACAAACTGACATCCTAAGCACAACCAATTAAAGTTGTTCTATTATCAAGTTGGAAATTATTCTCAATGGCTATTGAGCTCTGTCACCTTTCCTTTCACACAGCTTCTTCTGAGGATTTTCCAACAGCCTTTCCATAAAACACTGCCTTTCCCATTGCCCTCTGTTTCCTATCTCAAATTACAGTCAGGGATATTTACTGTGTACAGATGGTACTGTGTGTTCAGCCTGGACTTTGATATACATCACCTAATCTTCCAGAAAGTGGAACTGAACTGAGGCACCAGTTCTCACTCAAGTTTTACCAAAGCTAATAATATCTGTGGGTATTCATAGGGTGAGTTAAGGCAGTCTGGCAAACATAAGAACAAGTAGCATATGAAATGAAGTTTACTGGCCAGTCAGCTTTTGCTACCAGCCTGACAAAACAGTTCCCACTTGTAGTGAAATACTTTGATAAATCTCCAAATTATCTTGGATTATCTGGGAGAACTATGAGAGTAGTTAGATCACGAGAAAGGTGAGTTGTAATACCTTCCAGTGCATAGATCTGGGGACACGGGTCTTTCACCATGTCTTGAAATTCTTTACTGGACTCTGGGGGATAGAAACACCCTACCTCCAGCACTTAAATACCAGAGTGGGGGCAGCATTCAAATTATGCTCCTGAGCTTAATTTCTATGGGCAATATGCATGGAATTTTCTCAGTCAAGGCATGGGTATTTCAGATCATCCTTTCTAAGGCAGGAGACTACATGAAAAGAGGTTAATTTAGGTAGCTCACATCTACATATTACTAGTATTTTGACTTGAGAACTTTATTATTGGAGGCATTTTTCTGATTTCAATACTATCATGACAGTTAGTAGCAGCTCCGTGACAGAATCATGAGCGATTATTTGATTCTAGCATTAATATACCTGCTTTTATTTTCCTAAGTGAGACCACTGAAGATATCACTTGCTCTAGAAGACCAGACTGTAAGGCTTGGACAGGAAATCCACCTGAAGTGTGAGATATCTGAGAATGTGGAAGGAAAATGGTACAAAAATGGGCAAGAGATTGAAGCTAGTGACCGTGTAAAGCTTTATCACAAAGGAAGGTAAGTCTTTTGTGAATTGACTTGGGTTTTGAAGGAATGTCACTGTAGAGATGTGCAAATATATGAGTTGTTTTACTGAAAGTTATCTGCTAATAAAGCCTAACCTTTTTCCCTCAAACATATTTATTTTTATCATTATAAAAGCCATATCTCCTTGCCCTCTTTCATTTTATGTCTTTTGGCTGTGAAGGACAATTATAAAATCCTTGATCTATCTAACTTCAAGCTATTATTTTTTCTTGACATTGAAAAAAAATAATCAAAACCAATAAAACCAACAACAACAAAACACACACAAACAAACAAACAAAACCACAAACACAAAAAAGCAGCCACAAAAAAACCCCCAACAAACACACAAAAAAACAACAACAAAAAAACCCCACAAATAAACAAAACCACACATAAAACAGAAAAGCCAGGTTCTAACCTTTATTGACATCCCCTTCACTTACTTCAGTTTAGCAGATCATTCATAGAGCTGGGAGCTGCACTTCTGAAGATAGTCCTTAATGGGCTATGAAATGTTTGCATTGACTCCGTAATGCCTGCTAAGTCACAGTAAGGGACAAGTACCAACTGTGCAGTGAGGTCTTCAATTGACACAAGTTGATGGATCTCTCCAGAACTCATGTAGACATATAGGGTGAGGGAAAGAAGGGTGGGAAGGGCACAGAAATTAGTCCTACCATGAACAAAGTTTAACCACAGCATGTCATAGGAGCAAAAATACCACACCAAAAGATACAGTTAGGTAGTAAGAGAAGCATAGGTTTTGCTCACCCATTTCTTTATTCTGGCAAAGAAATGAAATAGGCTCCTGTAACAAAGGTGGCCTAAGCAGAATATTCCCACAATGGAATCACTAAAAATTTCTTGAACAACCAAACTACAATCTAATGCCAGCAGCCCATAAACCCTGCATCAAAAAGATTACAGTCCTGTATTATTCTACTTCTGCATTCAAACAAAAAATATTAGAATTGGTTACATCATTTGGTGGTTGTCTCCATAATTTTGTTTACAAACCACATGGTATTTAATCAGATAAAATACCACTAAGAAGCCAGCAAAAGATTTTTTGTCAATAGTTTTACATGCTTTACAGATCTCTTAAAGTTTTCAGATTTTTCCTTAGTGCTTCAAGCAGTCTTTCAAAATAACAGACTGATTTATTTTCCAATTTTTTACAGAATCCATAGATTTGTTATAGCAAGCTCTGCTATTGATGATGAGGGTGAATACATGTTTGTACCGGATGCCTATGATATTAATATTCCATGCAAAGTACATATTGTGGGTAAGTGTCTGGCACAATTACATATATAACATATCTTTCTCTGACATTTGGAGATCTCACGAAAAACAGCAGCATGAAATATCCTTTATCAGTTTGTTTCCTCTGAGAAGGTATCTACTAGGGAAAGCAGACCAGCTGCTTTGGCAAAGTGCAAGTGAGATAGAGAGCTTTTTGCCTGCTCAGTATCTGCTCATAGTTAATAAGCACAACGGAGCTACTAGGGAAGTCTTGATGTTAAATTCCTAAACCTAAACCACTATTAAGAGTCTGTGTAAAATACCTGTTGCTATCAGATATACAGTGTTGTCTTCTTAGAAGTACCAGGTTACTGATATTAGAAAATGTGATTTAGTTTTGTAAAAATTAGTGGAATAGGTACATATTTACCTATTTCCTAAATATATTAAATGATATCTAGAGAGAAAAATGTTTCTGGACACTTTGTATTCACTCAGCAAAACAGAAGGTTTGTTAATGATATATTAGTATTTCAAACAAAAAACAAGGCATTGACTCTTCCCCTAATACCTCACTGGCTTTAAACCAAACCAGCAACTGTATGTCCTGTAATTTAAGAATAAAGAAGTGGGATATATGTGTTAAAAAAAAGTTTTGTAAAGGCTTATGGAGAATGAAAAAGGAAGAGGTACTAGATGGGTATGCCTACTGATAAAATTTCCAATACAACAGAAAAAACTGTAAGAGGATATTAATCAGTTATTATTCACTCACAGGGTGAATAATAACTTTCAGGAAATTTTCAGGAAAAGCAATTTTCAGTAACTTTCAGGAAAAGGATTTGGGTTAAGAAAACTGTAAGAATAGTGATGTCTGAAGCATGGTAAAAGGTGTTGTAGCAAGACTGCAATGGAAATTCTCAAGAACCATGTAAAAATGAGGAAATGAGGAAAACTCACTCAAAAGTTACCTGAATATACATAATTCTGCCTCAGGAAGATAGATTCACTTTTTATTGTGGTCTTACTATTCCAAAATCTCTATTGTGCCATTATTTTTTTTTTTTTTACAAAACACCTTGTTTCTTTAAAAAAAAAAATTCTTCACAAATTTTCTTTTGAATATAAAATCAAACAAAAGTACCAGGAAAATACAAAACATAGAATATGTGGAGTGGCAGGTCATTGAACTCCCAGAGTGGCAACCACATGGCAAATTTGGACATTCTGTCCTTTTTCAGATCCTCCTAAACTCCATCTGGATGGTCTTGGGGAAAATAACACTGTGACAGTAGTGGCAGGAAGCAAACTACGACTTGAGATCCCCATCACTGGTGAGCCAACTCCAAAAGTCATGTGGAGCAAAGGGGACAAGGTACATTGTCATTATACATGTTTCTTAAACTTACCAAGAGCGCTTCTTAAAAAAACACCACAACCTTTAGCCTTTTGAAGATACTGATTTTAATTACAGAGAGAGTGAGGAGATGCATTTTATCTAAAAATTTAGTATCTTTGGGGTCTGTTTGAAAAAAGGTTGGAATTGAAAAAAAAAAAAAAAGAAAAAAAAATGGGTTTGCTCCAAATAAATTGTAATGGAGAGGAACATAAGAGATGCAGAAGAAAACTGGTTAAAATCTACCAAATGGCTATTTCTTCTGTACATTCTGCCCAGAATGGCTACCAGGTTTTGTTGGGAAACCATGATATGACCTGGTCTGGTTTTGATAAATTCTGATGGAATGTCAAATGAGTTCATAGTCTGGGCAATTGGTATCTTGCATCTGATGTCTTAATGCAAAACTTTGCACAGATCAGTCCCTGTCTGTGGAATACCAAAAAGGCACTTTTCACCTTTAGGTTTTTATTGTTATCTGTGGAAATTGGAAAATTTTATTATTATTTGATTAATCAGACCTATCTGGAACAGATCTCCAACTCCTATTTTTCAAATATTAATTGTGATATCACCATTACAGACTTGTCTAAATAGAAAATCATTCTAGGAGAGCTCATTCTCCAAAATATGTGCCAGCATTTGAAATTTGTGGGTGCAAATTACTGATCATTACAATCACTGACCTTTTAAATGAGTTAATTACATTGCAATCTTATGGAAAAATCCAATAGTCTCTTTCCATCAAATAATGGCAAGTAGTGCTCATAGGACAAGTAAGCCTGGTGCCTCTTCTTTTGAGATGCAGTGATTAAACTGAGTACTAAACAGATATACCATATATTAAATTATTTGTCCCTCAGTTATTTTGCAATTTTTTTGTGAATGAAGATTAAATTCTTAGGTTTAGTGTGTTTTTTCTTATGGCTGCTTTAGTATTTCTGTTGAAGTGTCCAGTACTACATTTGGAATTTTATTTTTGAGCATTTTGAGTCTCAAATCCAGAAAAAGTGACTTTTCCCTTTCTTACTTTCATTGCTAGTTGATCACAGACAGTGGAAGAATACGGTCAGAAACATATTCAGACAGCAGCTGTCTGGTCATTGATACAGCTGAGAGGGAAGATTCAGGTCCCTTCAGAATAACATTAAAGAATGAGGCTGGAGAAGACACAGCTCTAATCAACATCAAAGTTGTTGGTAAGTCATGTGGAACAGTGAACATGAGCATGTCTTTTATCACAGCCCTTTTCAATAAATGCTCCCTAAAGAACACTACTTTTCTGCATCCCAACAAGAGACAGACTCTTCTTTTATCTGAAGGGTCTTTCCTGTAGATGTTGGCCTTCCTAGATAGTAAACTGTTCATTTTACTAAACTTCCATTTTCCTGTTTGTCCCCATTTTCAGACGTGGAATTGAGGTGCAAGGATACTAAGGTCCAGTGTTACTGATGAACATAGGTCCTTAGCATAGGATTTAAGGTGGAGTTAATTCTCACCCTGCTGCCAGCTCACAATACATGGGTCAAATTTGTGCTGTTGCCTCAGGCTGCCCTTAACACTCTCTATTCTCCATGTGGCTGTGGTTCTGTTTTACCACATAACCTTAAGTGCATTCATAAATGTCTTAACAGTGATTTATCCCTTCCTACCACCTTCTAGGATCCACAAAGATCTTCTTTCTCTCTCCTCATTAGGAACAACTTCTGTTGCACTGGAAAAACTATTCAGAGTTGTTTCTTATTTTATATTTTTATTTCAACCTATGCAACCTTCTTTTTTCTTTTTTTTTCTTTT
>JAOEGS010001787.1:96331-125761 GCA_025447755.1 Corythornis vintsioides
ACTTGTGTGTCTGTCCTGGATGTTGTCTGGTACATCATTTTTTTTTTTTTTTTTTTTTTTTAATACTTTGTATACAACAGATGTTCCTGATCCTCCTGAGGCACCAATTGTGGTGGAGGTGGGTGAAGATTGGTGTGTTATGAACTGGGACCCTCCAGCAAATGATGGTGGATCCCCCATCTTAGGTACATACTTTTTTTTTTTTTTTTTTTTTTTTTTTGTGGTGATGCTTTCATATGGACAAAAGAAACAAACCCGAAATAATGGGTGCCATAATGCTCAGTCCTGGAAAGTTGCATTTTGAGCATCCAGTTGCAAAAATGTTCTATCCAGTCTTCACATTTATCATGCACTTGTTTTGTAATTCTTTGAGATTTATTATTTTGTGTATTGTCACATTATCAGTCCCCCTACTTGAAAGACAATCTTTTATAATACCAAACGTTGAACACTTAGACTGTTTAAATGTTACCAGGAGTTCAAAAAACAAATTACTCAGCACATTAGAATATTTTCTAATATACTGAACCAAGACAAAAAATCAGAGGACTCCAGAGGTCATCAGAATCAGGCCTTTTTCACTTTGAGTTCATTACAGTGGTGTAAGTGAAGTCCAAAAAGTCTTGTATGTGGCCATGAAAGCCAAATGGGTCACTATCAGATAGCTTGTAATAGGAGAAATTTAACAATAATCCCTAAACCAGTTATCATGCTTATACATAAAAAATGACATGGGGCAGTCAAAAAATAGACCCCTCACTATTAAGCTTTATGCTACCACTTACTATAATGAAATTTTCTTTGGTCAATAGGATATTTCATTGAAAGGAAAAAGAAACAAAGCTCCAGATGGATGAGGTTGAATTTTGAATTGTGTAAAGAAACAAATTTTGAGCCAAAGAAGATGATTGAGGGTGTTGCTTACGAGGTCCGTGTATTTGCTGTTAATGCAATAGGCATTTCCAAACCAAGTATGCCTTCCAAGTCTTTTGTTCCTTTAGGTAAGTAATCAAGACCATAGAGATCCTATGCATTTAGAAAATTATAATTAATAATTTACTGTAGTCATCTAATTATATAACAGTAGTTCTTGTTGCACTTCTGTTGCTTGGGAGCTGTCTTTATTAGGTCCTGCATAAAATATATGTCTATTCTTGAAGGATTTATAGTCTTTTCTAAACAAGAAACAAGGTTATAGACAGAAAAATGGTGCACTACATCAAAACAGACACATACTATAGATAAGCCTGATATGGTCAATACTATGTCCAATGCGCTTTAAGGACAAGAACTAGTAGTTCAACATTTTTGTGTGTCACATGAACCTCCTGAGTCAAGAGACAAACTCACCAGTCAAAGCAGTAATTTAAAGAACTGATAATGTGTCTTAGTTGTTTTGTGTGTCTTCCTTCTCCTATAACTTCAATCAGACACTAGCTTTTGGCCAAAATCAGTAAGGAAATGTGGCCAGAAGTCGGAAAATGGCCATTTGCAGGCCACACTGTATGAAAGCAAGACTTTCTTTAATATTTCACTACTTAAGCTGTGCTGTTACATAGTACCTTGACATTTAAAAATGTACAAGTTTTTACAAATCATACATACTTCTCCATTTATGAATAAATAAAATTATGTAATAGGTATATGATCTACTGTAACACTAGAAATCTATGGGGGAAAAAAAAAGTGAATTTGCCCAATATTGCGAAAATTCTTAGGATAAGATTCATTTGAATAGCTCCTAATTTCCCTTTATGCCTCATGGATTCCCACTAGCTGAAGGAGGAAATATTTTCCCACAAAGGACTTACTTGCAATGCCCTTTTGCAAATAATCCAGGTTTGGTTAAGTAATATTTTATACTATTCTACATGTCATCTTCTTTCTCTATATTAATAAAACAGCTATAAGGCCTTGCCATTCATCTACTGACAGACTAATCTGGTGGTTTTTTTCAAATAAAGAAACAGATATTCAAACCACTGTGATAACCATAATCCCTGTAAAGAAAAGTGTCTGTAGGCCAGTAAAGGTTCCCATCTTGCTCAGAAGCACCTCAACAATGCAGAGGAGGAGGAAGATGGTTGCTATTGGTAAAACATGGTCTCCTTCTGCCAGAAAATACCTGCTTTTGTAGGACTTGCTGTTTCTCTGCTTTACCTTCAATCACTCTTTGTCCTTCTCACTCCTCAGTAGGAGGAATCTAACTCTGACTTAGATTGTGAGTAGATATGAGGTACCTGCTTCAACTAGTTTGGTTGTGACTGGGAAAGACTGATTGGTATGATTGGAAATGCCTGTCATGAAGGATTTCACCTGTCACCTATGATGCTAAATTAGAGGAATACACACTATAAATGTAAACCCTTCATTGTAACCTGGTTTTCTGCTTTTTCCTCCCACTGCTTGCTTGCTTCAGCTGTTACCAGTCCACCAACTCTTCTGGCAGTGGATGGAGTCACTGACACCTCAGTTACAATGAAATGGAGGCCACCAGACCACATTGGAGCAGCAGGGTTAGATGGCTATGTTGTAGAGTACTGCTTTGAAGGAAGTAAGTGACGACTGTGGTATGTTACTCAGAGTAAAAGTAGGTGAGACTTTCTGTACTTTTTCTCTACAGGTATCAGGTGCTCTTACATTAAGGCAGAAGTTAATCATTCAGAAAAGCTCAAGCAGATGGGTTTTGTTTGGGCTTTGGTTTGTATTCCAGATCCCACCCATTGATTGTAGTTCAACACATCTTACATTTGATCTGAAATCCAAATCAAAAGTCATATATTGTAGCAAATATCACGTTAATCAATATCCTCTTTTTTTTTGAGTTAATGCAGTAAAGAATGGATGGATGGATAAGATATAATGAATGGCTCTAAGTGTGGTCTAAAATATGTGCAGTTTGGCTGTGTTTTGGGAACTGTAAGTCCTTAGTGTGGTAATCCCTATCATGACATATTACTAATTGGCTTCTTCAAGTGCTAGTTCCCAATACTGAGGATGGACAACCTTTTCAACAGATTACTCTAGTCATTTGGATATTGAATGACTCTAACATTTCAGTGTAGTTAGATACAGGATCTTAAACTATGTCTATACAGAACTGCAGGAAAAAAAAAGATAAAGATGTAAGAGACTGAATAAATTTCTGAGAGTAAAATGACAAGGAATAGGGAAATAAAGTTTATATTTTACAGCTAGAAGGTTTTGATGACCAAGCAGCAATACAGTATTTTCCAGCATGTTTTCTTCTGAACTGGCATCAAATGAATTATATTTTCAAAAAGTAAAATCCACCAACACCTGGGTAAGTATCAAATAGCCTGGAGTGGTGTATGCAATACCCCATCTCTGTGGGCAAATGCCAATCAGTAGGACTCAGCAATGTTTTATATTTGGATGAATGGAACATTGTTATCTTCAGCTCTGCTAGCTGATGCTCTTAACTGCGCTGTAAATCAAGTGATGAGTTGGACACCTCTTTTCATAAAGCACTTATTGCAATGAAAGCTTTTCATGAATGCATTCCACAGCCTGGACACAAGAGGTAGACGACAAAACTTGTCACATGTTTCAGATTCAGGAAATCCAGGAAAACAGTAGTTCACAAAAGTGCTCATATACCACAGGAGCAGAGTGCCCTCAACTCTCATTCAGGTGAGTGGGAGAGGGAGTGAAGAACCACTGGCTTTTCTCAGGAGCACTCAGCATCTTGTAGTATTGAGCTGAATATCTGTAAGAAGCAGAAACAGACCATGAGAAGCTCAGAGGTCTGGAGAAGATTACCTGAAGGCAGACACAGCTGGAATGGTAGGAAGGGTTTTTTTTTTATATTGGGAGGGAGCTGCAGAAACAGCTCAGAACAAGTACACATGCAGTCTTACACCAACACACACCATTCTTTTGAAGATTACATTGCATGAGCAAGATTGATGGGAATATAAAGGGGATGGTCAATGTGAGGATGTCAGTGTATGTTGTATAGTATGCTCTGTTTAGCAGTGGTAGGATGGGGGAGTGGGATGGGGAAATTAAAAGTGTTTGTGATATGCTACTGTCATAAAACCCCCATTACAGCATGCAATATCCAAATTAGGTTACAAAAGAGGATTAGAAATATATATGTTAATGCAAACTATGATTTTCAGAGGAATCTTCTAAATCTGTCTTTTAAGGACTGTTAGAAGATCACTACATGTCTGCTGAATGGAACAAACCCTTTAATATTTCATTTCTTTTCATTTCTTTTCATTTTCTTCTTTAAACAGATAGGTTTAAAACATATGAAGATACAATAAAATGGCAGTCAAACCTGTCATTTTATTGTTACCTACCTCAGTTAAAATACAATGGGTACAGTGTATTTTACATACCTTTCTGAGTGTTTACGTATATCTATATATGCCTCCTATATATGCATATACATCTGTATATACACAATTATTATTTATGTATATATGTAATGAAAATGGCTAGGAGGAAACAAGCTTAGTAGAAAATACTGATTAAGAAATGTGTTATTGGAATATACATCCTTTTCTCTGTGTTCAGTTCTTCTTTCCTTTCTTGTACTATCATAGTGCCTCCTTTTCTCCTTTTCTGCCTCAAACTAATTTCTTCTATAATGTTTAATAACTATTCTTAATTTTAAGGTACTTTTTATGACTTCCTATATTCATTCTGCTACTCTTTTCTTTTGGTCATCTGTATGTAAACTCATTTGTCTTTACCTTCTCCTTTCTTTCATCATTGTCAAAGTAGTTTTAAAGAGGGATTTTTTGAGTCTTCCTTATAACAATTATTAGAAGAAATCAAAAGTTGAAAATAGGAAGACTATATATATAGTTAGAATTTAGAATAATCATGTACCTTGAGCATTTATTTGTCTTTGCAATACTTAGTATTTGCCTTTAGTCTGAGCTTCATTATCTTTATTAACATGTTGGACTTTTGGACTTCCTTATCTATGGTAACACCTTTGACAGCTCTCTGCGTATCTATGAACTGGAGTCTCATCATGAGTATCTGGATCTGGCACTGCATAGTTGTGGAAAATGTGAATATAAAATTTCCCAGGGCTAGTTTACAACATCCAATCTGAACTTGCTGTGGTGGAGTAGACCAAAACTTGTTGACACTGGAGAAGTCAATTGCTATCAACATATGCTGCCGACTGGTACTTGTGTGACATTTCAAGGGTAGTCTAATGAGCTTGGCCTTACTTTTCCCTAGGATACTATATCTATCTGCATGTAGAGGGACATTGTGCCTGCAGATGATCTAATAGCTATTAAATAAACACTTTGGAGAGTCTCTGCTGGCTGAGATCTTTGCCAGTGTACCCATCCAGGAACATGCACAGATCCTAGAATATCCAAGTGCAGGATTTGGGAAATTCAGGGCAGTGATAGCTTTGTCCAGGAAATAAAGCCTTAATGATTACATCATATCTGTCATCATCCATGGTTTTGGACTCTAATTTTCTTTCCATGTTAAATGTGTTATCTTCCTCTGTTTCTCCAAGGTTTTTTTTTTTCCAAGACTTCTCTTTTTCTGTCTCTCTTACTCAGAATTCTTCTCTGAATTTCTTCTCTCTTCTATGATGTATTTTCTTCTCCCCCTACACTTTCTCCCATCAACCTTGTGTTTCATTTCTCTCTTCCAAATGTTCCTTTTGTCTCTTTCTTTTCATATGTCCAGGGCTGTGATCAGGCCCAAAAAGAAAACTAAAAGCATAACCATATCTCCTCTTCCTTTATCCTTTAGCTTTCCTGTGAGCATCATGCATAACTGTTCTCTGATCTAGCTGCCCTCTTCCCATCTCTTTCCTCCCTGCAGTCTCCCTAAATACGGGTACTTTAAATCTTTAAAGCCCAGCATCTATCTTTGCATACTTACTAACAGGAATTGCTAACCACTGACAAAATGCTCCATCTGTGTGAAAGTGGGTGTCTCTGATTAATTTTAAAGATGGATTCTCACAAGGTCTATCGACAGATCTGTCGGAGGAATTGGTGGAGCCACCTTTTAACCTGGAAGGTACAGTATTCAACAAGGATATAAATCTTCTTTAACAAAAGAAAAACTCTCTTCATAGAAGTACAGATAAATTTCTGAGAGTGAATTTTAGGGGCAACAGTCTACAGCATTTGCTGTAGGGGAGGGGGAGGTGCTCGGGAAACAGTCATTGATTGCAATCCTCTTCTGCTAGAAGCTGAAAGAAGCAGCTTTAAGGAGAACTTCCTAAAAGTAAGACACAGTCAGGAAAATGTAGCACAGCATTGCTCTTGATGTGTGCAGATCTCTCTAGTTTATTCTAGTTCTCTTGTCTTCTGTGCAAATTTTATAACACTGTTTATATGACGCTGAAAGTACTCATACTAACTTGCCACTGCACAAATTTGGCTCCAAATGTCAAAGTTCCATCAGTGTTAAAGCAATCTGTTTAGAGGACAGGGCAGAAAAGAAAGTATCATTTGCAACTGAAAATATTTTGGAAGATTCTACAGTTATGTTCACTCTCTGGATTGTATGTAACTGCTTGGGGGTAGGGTAAAAAAAATCAGAAAATGCTGTAATTTTGTCAATAATTCTGACAAAGATTCTTTTAAGATTTTTTTTCCTTCTTTTCTTTTTTTTTTTATTTTTTTTTTTTAATTAAAGGCACAAGGATAGATGATTTTTCATAGCAATTGGTAAATATTCTGTGTTTCTCCCGCCCCTGCATTCTCAGTAATACTTTCAAGGATACTCAGTACTGGTTGAAATTAGTAATAAAACCCATTTCTCTCCAAGGAAACTGTTAAAGGAAATACTGCTGCTTTTGGAAATACACCCTTCTTTTCTATCAGCTAAATTTAAAAACTAATTAATCTTCTGAGTATAACTAAATGATAGACACATTCTAAAAACATCTATTTAACTAAATATAAATATATAATCAGCAGAAACCCTTTAAAGTTTGAAACATTCTTCCTATTTATTATAGAATAATTAGAAAAAAAAAAAAAACAAATGTACTCTTTGTAATACAACTCAAGCTCAATAATATGATGAATCTACTACTGTTCTGTAATTTTCCTCATCAATGCAGTGGCTGTGTTTATAATTCCCTATTCTTTCAATTTGCCCTTCTCTACTCTTTTCCCTCAACCAGCTGATGATTGGATCGTGGCTAACCCAGAGCTGACAGACAAAATGAAGTTTACTATCAATGGGCTGCCAACTGGCTCAAAAATCCTTGTGAGAGTAAAAGCTGTGAATGCTGCTGGTGAAAGTGAGCCCAGGTACCACCCACAGCCTATTTTAGTCAAGGAAGTGATAGGTAAGATCTTCCTGCCTACACTCACCCACAAATGCACTCTGCTTCTGTTCTTAGTTCTGTTTCTTTTTAAGGCTAATACTTGCTGGTTGGAAACTGTTGATATGGCCTTAGAAAGTCATTGTGCAGAGGCCAGAAATCATGAAGTAATCTGTAACAAAAACTTGTAATCCTTTTTATTTATTTAATTTCTGAGCCTTTATTGCTCAGGCTTTCAAAGCTTTTTTTTTTTTTTTTGTCTTTCAGTGGAACTTGAACTTGATGTTACTTTTTTTTAAAGTTGTGCTAAGTTTCTTGAATATTCCTACCACTGTAGCATTTAGAGTTATAAAAATCAGTGGTGCAATGAATGTAACATGGTGGGACCAAGAAATTTAAGATACTTCACTCATTATTTACTTCTGTGAATTGTAGACCACACAGTCTCCTATTTATATTGATGCCAACAAGTGCTGCCTCAATTACAAAAGAAGATAAATGTTAAACACAAGCTTTTGTCTTTTTTTCAGAACCTCCAAAGATTCGTCTACCAAGACACTTAAAGCAAACCTATACTCGAAGAGTTGGAGAAACTGTGAATCTTGTTATTCCTTTCCAGGTAAGAACAAAAATCACTGATAGGAAAATATTTTTCTTACACTACTGCCTTTTAACTTTATGTATCTTTGATAGGCTGGTGAATTAAACTAAGCAGATATGTAATCATGCTGAAGTACTGAGGTGCTTGAAAGCTTTTGCTTTAACATCTCATAGAAATAATGTTAAGCCAATTAATGAACTCAGTAACTAGCTTAGACATGCTAATTTGCCCTCTGTTATCCAAAGGACACTTATAAATCCTCACAGTACACATTACATGTGAGATTATTGCTAGCACAATGCAAAAGGATTACACTGGCAGTAGTTAGATATGATAAGGGTGGGACTGTTGTACTTAATCATTTTCTTGTCATGAGAGAGTAAAAATGATAGGAAAAGTGGGCAGAGTTTCACCATCTCCAATATAAAAGGCAACTTTTAAATCCTTGAGATCACAACTACAGTATGACTAAGGATATAGCACCTTTTTCCACAGTATCGTATTAATCTTAATTATCATACCTTTTTCAACGGTGACTGCCTCTCTACTTGCAGGGTCCTTATTCTTCTGAATATAAGAATTATAGCAGAAATAATTTCTGTTTCATGTCTGCATACCTAAAGATGCTGGGTAGGCATATGTTGCATAACAGCCTAGATTGCTGTGAGACAGGAATACAGCTAATTTTGGTGTGATTCAGGAGAAAGGCTGAGATGTTTACGACCATGACATTCTTGTGCTGTCTCTGGGGCTGGAGATCTGTTAAAATGACAGCCAAATTTTGACAAAATATGTCAATCCAGCCTACCTAACAGCTATTCAAACTGCTTTTGCAATGAAAGAAGAGAGTCTGGGATCTCTGAAGGTTTAACTGACTACTTTCCTCTTTCACTGTCAGTGTAGAGAATGTAGGCACTTCCAGAGGGAGAAGTATTTTATTCTAGATCATGGTTGGTTTTCTCCTTTTTCTTTTAGAAAATTGGAAATTAAATGTCAAATTTAACTGGAAAGTTAACTGCTCAGTTTAGCTAGAATTTGCAAATGTTTACAGTCTCCTAAATAAAAGCCAAAAAAACAAACCAGGAAAGAAAGGTGCATTTTTGGTGAATTAATAAGATTATATCTCAAATATTGTATGATTTTTTAAAAGAATTCTCAGTTTCTTTCAGGATTTTTTAGTAGTTTCTTTTCCCCATGTAGGAAAAATTAGGAAATAAATCTGTTTTCTCTCCTACCCTTTTCTCTCCCAATATAATATAAAATTTGTTTTCTGTATTCTTACAGGGAAGACCAAGGGCAAAAGTATCATGGCAGAAAAATGGTTCTCCAATCGATAAGAACCAAATCAACATCCGCAGCACTGAAAATGACACTATCATCTTCATCCGAAAGGCAGAAAGGAGCCACTCTGGAGAATATGACATGAAAGTGGAAGTAGAGAACTTGGAGGACAAAGCTACAATAGATATTCAGATAGTTGGTATGTTTTGATAAACAGAAATAAGTGCATGCCAGAGAAGCAGACTCCAGCCACTTTTAAGGCTATAGGAAACCAGAGGAATCCCAAAGGGCATCTTTCTTGACAGTGATAACTCTCTACAAGAAACTACTTGGGTATAGATTTGTGGTCTGTAAACCTCCCTACAAAATATCAGGTGGCTGTTAGAATATATCAGTCAGTTTTTCTCAGTGTTAGCTTTTCACATTCTTGTCTATCCAGGATGCAAGCTTTCTCCCATGGAGTGGTATCCATAGCCAGAAATGGTAGTAAATTCATAGTAACTTTGTCACAAGTGTAATGTGGAAGATATTCTAAATGTTGAAAGTACATGAAAGTAGGAAAGACAAATGAGAAAACACATTTACTTTTCTTTTTTATTAATTTATTTATTTACCTAATAGGCAAAACTGGTAGCACACCCTTTATAATGATTGTCTTTTACGAACACATAATCAACTTTTTTAACCTTTTCAAAACACACATCTATATGTAATTCAAGAGCATATGCATATTAGAAACCATACCCAGAAAGCAATCAAATTTTTAAATAGTTCTGATGCCTTAACTTTGGAAAGCTTTATTTTGCAAGTTCAGCTTTCTTCTAATGTTATTTTTTGACATGTATATGTTGTAAGAGAGAGACAGAAAGAGAAATCAAACAGTGGAAAATGTCAGCTGCCATAATTTGCTTACAGATCGCCCAGGTCCACCAGAGGTTGTAACTATTGAGGACGTCTGGGGAGAGAATGTTAATTTATCATGGAAGCCACCAAAAGATGATGGCAATTCTGCTATTACTGGGTACACTATTCAAAAAGCAGATAAGAAGAGTATGGTAAGTAATAAGATGTTTAAAAAGCTGATGTGCTCATGAATTCTCCCTTTTAAAAATAAAAAGCCCCTCTGCTCTAGTAGACCACATTTGGAGTATTGTGTCCAGTGTCTCCTCAGTTCAAGAGGGACAGGGAAGTACTAGAGAGAGTCCAATGGAGAGCTATGAGGATGATTAAAGGACCATAACATTTCTCTTATGAGGAAAGGCTGAGAGACCCGAGAGCCTGAAAAAGAAAAGACTGATCTTCCTAACGTTTACAAATATCTGAAGGATGGGTGTCAAATAGAAGGGGCCAATCTCTTTTCAGTGGTGCCCTGTGATAGTGCAAGAGGCAATGGACACAAACTGAAACACAGTAAGTTCCACATCAACCTGAGGAAAAAATTATTTACTGTGAGGGTGATGGAGCCTGGAACAGGCTGCCCAGAGAGTCTGTGGAGTCTCCTACTCTGGAGACTTTCAAAACCCTTCTGTACATGTGCCTGTGTATCCTGCCTGACCTGGGTGACCCTGCTTTAGCCAGAGGGTTTGGAAATTATACTCTCCAAAGGTCCTTCCAACTCCTAACATTCTATGATTCTATGATACATGCTTAAATTGGTGTAGGTGAAGAAAGCATTGGTTAGTCAGTGTTAAGAAAATCTGGAAAATTCTAAAACCTCCCCATTCACTGTATCTAAAGCCTAGAAATTTAAACTTTTTCAGATTATGCCAAAAAGGAGGACTAAAAAGGAAAGGACAGGGAGATTTGAGGGAAGGAATTATGTTCTTTTTCCTATCTTAGTAGATGTTCCTATCTTAGTAGAGAAAATAAAAATATTAATTCTTAACTTGATAGATTGCTAATACAATCAACAGGTAGTGCTGTTAGTTTCCAAACCTGTAGTGTCACATTGGGTAAGTCGTTGCCGCTTACTCCATGGTACATAGGTGGTTCATATGGTACATAGGTGATTCATAAACTGCTTTGGGTTTTACAGATCAAAGTACAATATAGAGATGTTTATTATTTTCATTACACTTCCTCAAAAGACAGTAATTGGATTCTTCCATTTAACACTTACTGCAAATTTAAACACTGGAAATCCAAGACAATATTCTCAGAGTTGCCTTATCTAAGAGAATCTTTTTGCTGCCCCACCACAGCCACCCCTCCCTCTCCCTCTTTAATATGTTGATCTGCTTCATGGTCTGATAAATTAATCTTGCACCACTATTTCCCTTCTCATCCTTTATTATTTCATTCTCTTCAGACTGTAAGAAGTGAGAGTCTCTGTTCAGTGAGCAGAACAATGATGTCTCTAAATAACTTTGTTAAGGAGAAACACCAGCAGTGAGTAGGGTTCAATGTGTCATGGATCATTCAGGTCATAGTTTCCCCACTTTCTCTATGGTGATGAATTTTGCAATTCTGACACAGCTGACATTCTACAGAAAACTATCTTTCCAAAAGGCACTATGGCTCTTAAAGATGATCAAATATTAACACAAACTGTGGCACAGGGAATTCAGCATAAGTTCCTCTTTAGAAAAGCAAGAAAACTATGTAGGGTAGTATATATTAAATATATTAAACTGCACTGAATATTAATTGCATTTTTAGCATTATCCTCTTTGATCTCTGTTTATTTAGGTATTGTGTGCTAGAATGGAATTATATGTCTTGTTAACTGCTACAAGACTAAAACACTAAATCCCACCTCCTCCTCTGAGCTTTTAGATATCAGAGAATCTCCTGCATAAAATTGCATTTCCCATGAACACTCAGCCTGTGGAACAGAGGGCAGATTAGTGCATTGGCATCTTTTGAATACATGTTACTACTTTTCCTACCCAGCCTGCAGTTTTCTTATCCGCATCACTAGCTTCTCTGTCAGCAGCATGGACTGAGAAGGAAGGAACCTGCCTTGCCTCACACAATACAATCTTTGTTATATTGGGTTCCCTAATACAAATCCCCCTAGCTAACCAAGCGTAACAATTTCCATTCTGCCTTCACTGCTCAGCAGTGAGCTCTGTGGTATTCTCATTATCACTCACTGCATTAATTATTGTTAGCATCACTATTTCAGTATTCATTAATATTCTCTTAAAAGAAAAAATCTTACTCCAACAAGCTTGATGATTCCTCCAAACAGTGGGTGGGAGATGCAGGGTGCTGCAGGGAATCTTGCTTACAGACTGCTGTTTGTGTCTCTCAGGAATGGTTCACAGTAATTGAGCACTACCACCGCACCAGTGCCACCATTAACGAGCTCGTCATAGGAAATGAGTACTACTTCCGGATCTTTGCTGAAAACATGTGTGGCCTCAGTGAGGATGCAACAATGACCAAAGAGAGCGCTTTGATTGCAAAGGATGGTTAGCTAATTATCCATACCTTGTCAAAGGGGAAGGGGTGTGTTCAGAGGCTGGAAGGTGATTAGAGGTAAAGGCCATAGCTCTAAAGCATTTAGATGCATTCCTAGCCTCAAGAACAGGTACACTTGAGAGGTATGACCAGCTAGGGTGTTTCATATTAAGACTTCTTGGTTTGTCCACATGCTTCTTAGTTGGGTTTTTTTTAATCAGGAGTGGGTCATTTTTCCCATATTCTGACATTTTCTGCATTCTTGGATCTTAGACTCATGTTACCACTGGCAGATCTAAGTCAACAAGATCTGGAAGAGGAATAAAGCACATCTTGCTAGAAGTGATGGGTCACTGCCTCCCAGTGGACACATGACAGCAGCTGTGCAAATGCTCCCCTCCATTTCAGGCAGGATCCAACAGATAAGAGTAACGCTTGCTTCACATCTCTTGCAGGCTGAGCTGGACAAATTCTGAATCCACAATCAAGAAATCCTAACATTTCAGAATTTGTCAGTTTAAAATGGTATTGTAAAGCTAAAAAGAAAACCCAAAAATATTAACTGCCTGTTTTTGGAAGGGAAATTCTACAAACAGGTAGTTTAAAGGAAGAAAACCAAAGCACATCACCACAATCTGTCAAAGGAAGGAAGACATGGTTGCCATGATGCAGAGGACAGACAACATGTACCACCCATACAGTGAGGCTGAAGGAATGAAGGTCTATGGTACTGGACCCCACTTCCATTATTGAAAAAAAAAGCTACCAGTCTTTTAGAAATGGAATCATGAGCAAAAGAATGGCTATAGAAGTTGCTTTTTATCATTGCTTACTTGCCCTTATCACAGGAGCAAGTATCAGGCCGAAGCTGCACCGAAACCTACTTCAGTGAGAGCTTGGATAAGGTTGAAATGAATCAAAGATGTTTCATGATACCTGGGCACAGAAACAGTTGTCAGTCTCTCCAGCTGTTTTAAATGCCAGCTTAGTTTGTTGATGAAGATGGTTTATTGATGGCAAAGTCCATTTATTGATGGCAGTGCAGGGATGAAGTGGCAGTGAGAAATTAGACTTTACTACTATGTTTTTCTTGTACAGAAACCACATTCATTCATACCTGTATGTGCAATGTTAGTGCACTGTATGAAGCAGGCCAAAAAAAAAAAATAAAAAAAATTGCCAGTCTATAATCAGAACAAATTGTGAAAAGTAATTGGCAACAAAGTGAACAAGACCTGACAGGGCAGGCATCCCACAATACACCAGTCAGGTTACCCGTTCTGTAACACAGAAGACATGCAGGCAAAGACACCAAATAAATGTTTATTATTTTGTATACCTGTTTGTATACCATTGACTCAGGAAACAAAGAGAAGCTTTCAGACATCTAAGCCATAGTTACAACCAAGGGCTGTAGTCACTTTACAGTCTCACCTCCAGCCTCCCCTACAAGTGCAATTACTAGAGTGACATTGGTCCCTTAAGCAGTGCAGATCACAACTGACTCTTTGTAGCAATTTAAGATGGTTGAGTATTTAGATACATGCCAACACACTTTTTATAAATGTTTTGTTTTCATTTCATAGGTAAAATCTACAAATACCCAGTTTACGATGATTTTGACTTCACTGAACGGCCGCTGTTTACTCAGCCTCTAGTCAACACATTTGCTGTAGCTGGTTACAACACTACTTTGAACTGCAGTGTTCGGGGAAACCCCAAGGTACAGCACAGCTCATAACAGTATCAGTTAAAACACAAGAGAGTTTAACCTGGTGATAAAAACGGTAATACCAATTTTACTGTTTGTCCCACTCGCAAGCTGAAGGCAAAAATTGTGGTGTGGGCTCTAAAGAGCACAAGAAAAAAAGGACCCACTTATTTGTGTTATAGGAATTATAATAGTTATTAAATGCACAGGCAAAACCAGAGCAAAAGTCTGGGCTATACTGGGACTGGCACTGACAACAGTTGTACAGTTAATATATCAGTAAAGGTTATTACTAAAATAAAGCCATAATTATTATATAAAAAAAGGTAATTCTGCTTTAATTAAGTGCACTGCAGGAATACTTTGGGGGCTATGTTGGTTCTCAGACTTTGCAATTCATTTCCAGTTTCTTTTGAGTTTTGTCTATTTCTTGTCTGGTTTATGTTGTAAGAAGCAGAATTGACCTAGTAAATAAGAACTAAAGAATATTTAAGAACATGTTTGCTGTTCACTCTCCACCTTCACAGTTTCTGACTGTTAAAATTACTGTGAAAAAAACATTCTTTTCTCACTGACTTAGGAGTAATTGGATGTCAATAGCTATTGCTTAGATGTTTGTTATTATTACACAGCATCTGTTTTATTGATAACAGGGTTATATTTATTACATTCAAAATGAAATAGGAGCTACATTGAAAAAAATCATGCTTGTAAACAGATTAATAATGCAACTCATGTTTATGTGTGAGTAAAGAATTAGCTTCCTTTCTATCAGTATTTTATCAATTTCGTTTCAGTTCTGGAATACTCAGTTTTAACCTAATATCACAAATAGTAGTAAAATATTTCAATTTATAGGTTTGTGCATATGGGCTTTCTCTTGTTTTTACCACAGCCCAAAATAACCTGGCTGAAAAACAAAGTGCTTATAATGAATGACCCAAAGTACCGAATGTTCAGCAACCAAGGCGTCTGTACCTTGGAGATCCGCAAACCCAGTCCCTACGATGGAGGCACTTACTCCTGCCGAGCAGTCAATGAACTTGGAGAGGCAGAAGTTGATTGCAAGCTGGAAGTGAAAGGTAAGGGTTTTAAAATAGCACAAATGTCCTATTTGTCTGAACACCAACTATAGAGGACTCAAAATTATGCGAGGCAAATGCAAGAGGGAGTTCAGACAACATTTTAAATTTCCTTGGGTGAAAAATGTTAGGACAAAATAAACTATAATGGTTGCTTGGTTTTCTTTCTGAGACCAGCTTGCTTTGCTTACACTACATTGTCTTTCTCCCCTTCCTGTGCCAATTCACATCTTCAGTGACTACAGAGTTCTTCACAAGTGACAAAATGTTAGACTGTCACTCTCAGAGCTATGCCACTTACCAGAGAAATTCTAGTAAGACTCAGACATAAAGCCCTTTGGGAAAACATTAGGAAAACCATTTCAGATAAAAGACAGACCTCTGAAGGACATGGCAAGGTGAAAGGAGAGAACTGAGGATAATTGGTTCAGGACAGACTCTGTCTCCTTAGAAATAATTTATTAGGCAAACCAAACATTTGCTTCCAAGGAAGTTTGTTAGGAAACTGATGTAGCAAAAAGCAGCATTGTTCCTAAGGATACAAGTTGCTTGATACAATTTCTGTATTTGTTTTAAGAACAAAGTTTACAAAACTGGATTTTGCAAATACAGGGAAAGAGGACAAAGTAGGTTAGCCTTCTACAACTGAAGACATTTTTATTATCATTAATAGATAAATTGTATAAATTCCAAGTTTTTAGCATTGACTGGGGTATAGTGAATGTCAATGGGATTTGGATTGGATGACTAATAAATAAGCTCAGGATCATATTTTTCAGAAAATTACTTCCCAGGAAAAAATGGGGTCATATTTAGCTGGACTAACTCCTACAAAAGACTTTTGTTTTAGATGTGGAATAAATTTAGTATTCCTGAAAAAAAATAATCTGAGGTTTTAAGTAAGGAAAGATGACTAAAGCCAGCTGACTGGAAGTGGTTAACTCAGGAATTTAGAGGGAATTTAGGCTAGCTGAATATGGCCCTAGTTATATTATTTTCATCATGTTAGTCTATAATGAAAACCATAATACTTAATATCCTTAAGGATTGTATTGTGCTTGTTCTGAATTTCAGTTTCCACTTTCTGTATTTTCTGTTGTATCTTGTACAACATCTCTAATTGGCCAACAAGAAGCCATTGCAATAAATTTTGGTCTATCAAGTTGAACATTAAAAATAAATAATGAAAACTAAAAAATATATTATGCATATTTTCATTATATTAGTTAAAGATGCTGTGTTTAAAAGGTGATGTCCTCATCCCAGAAGTATGACTATTTTCCTTAATCACAAACTTTCTATTTCACAGCATAACAGAAGACCGTATCACCTGAGAAGACTCCTTTATCTATTTTTTTTTATGCTAAACGGCCAAGTTAGTTTGCTATTTTATTAAATTTCCTAAGTCCCCAAGGCCAAAAGTTCTTACATATGTTTACAGTCAGTTGCAACTTTTTCTTTTTCAGCATTTTGCTTGTAGTAGAAAAACTAGTTTTTAAATACAATAAGCTATTTATTTCTGTCCTCTGTTTCACGATGATTTTTTTTCAGAAAAAAAATGTGAAATATTTTTAAGATATTATTTATCTAATATCTCTCAATTTTAGGAAGTTCATACTCCAAATGTTGCCATGGATTACATATTGTTCTTCACTAATTCCCTTTCAAGCAGTTGTGAAATATAATGCTTCTGTTGATCTTGGATTTTTTTTTTCTCTGAATATTATAAGTTAGTTCACTGGTTTTGAAGTGTAATACAAATGCCATGTTGCCATTCAGCTTATCTTTTAATATACAAGTTTCCAGGAAATTGCTCACCAGCCATGGAAGCTGCTCGATTTTAGTTTTTAAGAGAGAAGTGTGGAGTGATTTTTGCCTTTGATCAATACTGATGGGGATTTTAATTTCTTATATTTATAGATGTATATGAACTGGTATCTAAAATAAGTTGGGAATGGTTAGATCCTTTTCCAGTCAATTAGAAGTAACGTATCTATGAACAAAAGCTGCAGTTCTGTTCATTAGTGTGGTCACTAGGTACACCTGAGTTTATGTCCCTGATGTCTTTTTGCTGACAAATGTTTGTTTAACTTTCGCAGGTCCAGTTTTCCAAGTTATTTTCTGAAAAGGAAAGCACATGACACACTATATTCACAGGCTGTCAGAACTGTCCCATTCATAGCTGCTTATTGCCATCATGGATGCATTAAACATCAAAACATACATATATATATATATGTGTATATATACACAAATATATATCTGGCAAAATTACAGAAAACATTTAGGATAGACAACAGTCAGAGCAGTGAAGCACTGGAGCAGATTTCCTTCAGAGGTCATAGAGCCTTTCATAACAAGAGCCTTTAAGTGCAGCTTAGAAGAATGACAGCAGTATAGTTTGTTAGAATTATGATATGTGCTAAATGATATCTCAAGATTGTTTCTAGCTCTGCAAGTCTGAGATTTGGCTTGGTTCTTAATATCACCATCATATCTCAGTCAGATTCAAGTATTCATCTGATCATTCATCCCACAGGAAAACTCAAATAGATGGATGAACTTTGCATCATGTCCTGAGGGTTGTATTAATCATCCTATCACCTGGTTGTTGCATGTCCTACAGTCTCAATTCATCTGGTATATTATCTTGGGGTAGCAATTGAATATATTTTCACTACTGTGAGAACCAGGCTATAAGAATTAGATTAAAATAAGATTTAGTTCATCCTTCCTCAATTTTAAACAAAAACTCTCATACCCACTGACTGGTTTGTATCACAGAGACTTCTAGGCTCAAAAAACATTCTTCTCAAATAAAGAAATATTTAGTTTAAAAAGTCAACTGAAAAAAAAATGCAACACTATGCCATAGACATCTTACTCAGAGCTGTGATTTACTATTGCATCACACTTGGAAGAATTCCTGCAAAATGCAGTCTGTTAGGATTCCACATGGGCTGTGTGTTGCTCTCTACTTGATGGGCTTCTTCGTTAACATAAATTCACCTCTCCTGGTTAATGGTTGGTTTCTAAATCCAATTTAATATCAACTATCACCTGGTGCAGTCCCACTCCTTCCAATCTTGGTACTGTGGTTTTCTCCCAGTGATTTGGGCTGTGAGTGAGTGGTCACCATCGCTAAGATTCCTTTCTCCATCCTGGAAGATCCTCCTCCATTACTTTAGACTCCTCTTTGAAGACTGTGATTTGTAGGGCTTAGACACAGGACAGCTGTGGTAAGGGCTCAGTGCTGACAATCTGAACATGACTGGCAATCCAAATTCAAAGAGAGTAAGATTAAAAATACAGCAGCTGTAGCTTGACAAACCAGGGTAGCCTGTATGATAGGTCTGCTCTATGATAGAGACAAATGGAAAAGACTATTAAACAGGGGAAGCATAAAACCGTAATTGTATCTTATTTCACTCTTCTATTGACTTATCAATGACATGTTGAATTATAATTTTCTTGAGTTTCCCAGCTTGTTTGTTCATTTAGGAGCTCTTCGGATGACTGCTGATCACAGTCATGCGGAACAAAGACTTATGGATTCCTGACTCACTGGAAATGGATTGCAGTGTGTGTGTGCTTTCATATGTATAGATTTAATTTGGTTCAGCTTTATTCCAGGAAGCAACAATCAGGATCTGGATTTGTAAGATCTTGAGATAAAGTTGAATGTTGCCTGAATAAGACCAAGAGGCTCAAGGCTATGCTACCTATCTGGTGTACTCACTAGCTATGGTACTACTGTTAGAGACCTTTGGTTAGAAAGTCATGTTAAAGACCTCTATGCCATACAATAGTACATATTGTATTAATTTCCCTTATGTATAATTTCTTTTATTCATCTGTTTCTGAGGATCAGAGAACTGAAATTTATCACATATTTATATGTGCTCAGTCCTAGGAATGTCATAGAACTCCTCACAGAACAGTCTAGGATTTCTAGTTTTGTATAGTGCTTGAACAAATATGAATACTCTGGTTATGAATACTATCAATATGCTACAATTTTGTACTTTTCTAGCTTTTTGCTTAAGTCAAATTTAGGTGTAAAAGTAAACCCCATAACTGTTACTAAATTCAATACTTATTTCCTGAAAAAAAAGTTTCAATTGTAATTATGGACACAATAGTAAAAATAATACCTTATTCTGTCCTTAAAAAAAAAGGTTTAACATGTACTGATCTTATATCACATGGAAAGTATTTTGTTTCATACTCATCTTACTATGGAAAATAGTGTATATAACTCTTAAATTTGTAGAGGTAGCTCCCTAAATGTGGCTGTAAATCTCCCATTACAAGCAGTAAGGAAAGGAATCCTTATCAGCTTTGCTGAGGTAATTTAAAACATTCAGATACAGCATCATGCTTTTTTATTATGAAACACATATTTTTTGAGAATTTTTATTTTGGGAACAAAATCAAGGTTGGAGATCATTATCCTAGATTTATTGTAGCTAAGATTCTGTATGAGAAATATTTTTTTAAACAGTGTTAAGATCAACTTGAAATAATTTCAAATGCAAATAAATACCACTATAAATATTCTAATTCTGCAGTGATATATCAAGGAGTAATTAACCCAGGAGAACCATTCTTCTTGGCGGGGAATAACCAGGTTTATAACAAGCATACGTCTCTGGACATTCCATTTCATTCCCTTCCTCTCTTTCCACATGCAAATGTATTTTCTGCATGCAAAGTGTGTATTTATTGGCTTTTTAAGATAAAACTAGCCAGTGGCTCATGACATACAATGTCTATGTCACATGAGCAAAGAAGGCCAAATTAATCAAGAATATGCATATTTACCATCAGAGTTACAAAGGTTTTAGACATATTTCTGCTATTCCACTGGGTTCAGAACTACCTTTACCTATAAATAATTTATTTAATGACTGTAACTACCTTTGGGCAGAACATCTAGACCTTTCCAGGAGGCAGAAATTTGCATATCAAAAAAACAGCTCTCAGTTCGTAGGATTATTGAAAGAACAGAAGCATCATATAGTAATTTGCTGTGTTTAAAAGACATTTATTGAAGATTAGTCTTTGGATACAAATTAGTGCTCAGAATTATAATCCATAATTATCCTTAACCTTCAGAATCTAAGGGTGAAATCTTGATCAAGTAAAAATCAGTGAAAACATTTTACTTATATCATGTTACTTAATTTCCCCTAGAACTTATTTTAAATTCAGGCTCAGTGGCATTGAGAGAATTTGCCTCTTTCTATAGAAATGGGTTTGCTTGTAACCTTGCCCAAATACATATTAGCAGTTCAGTTTTAAAACAGAGATGCCCATAAACCAGTCTGCAGTTTATTATGCACCCAAATTTACTATTTCAAATCTAAAACTTGTTAAGAAATCTGGCTAGATAGTGTTCCTGTAGTTTTTGAAATAGTGTGTTTTTCTTAAAAGGCTATAATAGGTAAAAAGATGAGTGCTTTTATATTTGTACACATATTAAAATGTAAATATATATGGGTGTTTTATAGACTCAAAATGTTTAATTAAAGGTAAGGGCTCCTATAGAGTAAGTAGCCCACTTTAAGTAATGTAAATATGGATACGTGACAAAGTAACATATGTTAGTGCACAGGTATGTAATTAGTCTGTACTTGATTATTTTGCCTTACAGAGTTTCAACATATATATATATATATATGTTTCAGTGTTATGTGTGTGTTTTTTTTCCCCTGGTGGAAAATACTATATATATATATGTGTTAGCTTCTTTGAAGCTACAGTTGGAAACTTATATCATAAATGTCAATTGCATAATTTGGTTCCAATCTACACTTTAGACTAATTACAGGATTTATAGTTACTTGTACATATTAATATAACTTTTACACATTACTGATAATTTTGAAGTGGAACTGGATCCCTACCATTTACTCTTCACGTGCTTCTATTCCTACATATTTTACATCACTAAGGATTAAAACATCTTTTTGACATAATTTGTAAGCATATTTTTTCTCAACATTTTCTCTTTACTTTTGTGTTTGTGATTAAACTGTTACTTCTCTTTCTCTCTCCCTTAGCTACTCAATAAGGATTTTTGAATGTATATTGTCATCTAAGGTAAGCTTTCATATGGTTCTTGCATATGAAGCTTATGTCTGTTTATACGTCATACAATGTCTGCCTCGTATGGCATGATTTTCATTATTTCACTTAATGAAAATGTTTCTTAAAATTAGTAGCATGACAGTTTTAATGCACATGAATCCAGATTTTTTATTAATCATAACTGCTTGTTAGAGTAATTTGTACATCCCACTACCTTCTAATAGTGCATGTTTCAATGGAATTTTAACAGTGCATGAGTTAGCATGATTAATTAGCATTAATAAAATGCAAGTAGTAAAGAATTTTATATTTACCAGTTATTTTCATATAGGAATATACCTTTACATAAATATTTTTTTCCACAGATAATTTCATTTAAAAATGAATGACTTGTATCACAAGTTGCACTATATGAGCTGAAAAGAATGCTCCAAAGCATGCTTTTTTTGTCTGCATTGTGCATCCTTCTAAGGTCAGGATCGAACAGTTTTGCAACAATGATGATGCTAAATGAGATAGTGCAGTTTCATAATCACTAGTAACTAATAGCACTTTAATTGGATAATCCTTGTGTTAGTAGAGGTTACAAATTCCTAAAATCTGTACTCGGGAGAAATGCTGGATGTATCAGCTTGGTTGCATTTAGCTGAAGCATTCAGTGGTATCTTCATCCTGGCACTGTACTTTTGCTTTAAAGCTTTTGGTGTGTTCCAGAAAAGGCTCAGAAGGTAAGTGCAGTTATTAGTGGATGGTTTTGCAACTTGACGAACAGAATACTTGTGCAGATTTGTAAGAGGAATAGTAATGGTACATAGCTTTCTTCCAATAAATACCATAGTTCGCCCTGAGAAAAGGCAGAATCTAGTGTTTTTAGCAAAATATTTATCTTTTTTTTCCTACTGTTCAATCTGTCATGTGATTTAAATGAAATTAACAGAAGTACCCATGTGTTTAGTTTCCATGACTTTTTTTTTTTTTTTTTTTAATAACATGAAATTTCACTCTTCATATGGATTATTTGTATTAAATTACTGTGGGGTCTGGGATGACCTGGCTGGTGTGTTAGGCACTATATACATGCTTTCCTGGGCACTGAAAGAAATATTTTGTCTTGGATTGCTGAAATTACTGTTCTTCAAAAATCTTTTCCCTTGTCCCTTTTTCCAGAACACCAAAGGAAACAGAGTACTTCCAATGGCTTTCTTATAAACCCAGGTTTCTATTATAGCAGTTACTTAAAAAAGGTTTGGTTTAGGTTTTTACATGTGATATTTAAGCCACAGTTGTGAAGCACATAGAACTAAAAGGCTGGGAATAGTACTTCTAATACCTGTTCAGTGAATATTGGCTCCAACCATTATAAAACTGGAAAAACTGAGAGGAAACAAACATCATCATCATCATAATAATAAAACAAAAACCAACCAACCAAAACAAAAACCGCAAACCAACACAAGTAGTTTCACAGAGATAGGAAACTAAGTTTTGTCAGAGCTGGAGGGAATGCTGAATACAAAAGGCCCCTATTTGTCAGCAGAACTTGGGAGTGTGGACACCCACTGCTGAAACTAAGGAAGATGCTGGCGCCAAGTGTGGAGTAAGTCATACATACTAATAGCTTCAAGCCCTGGGAAAAATCCAGAGCTTTCAGGGCATAAGCGTCTGGATTCAAGGTGATTACATGTAGTCTATTTTTTATGAAAAAGTGAATAAAAAATCATTCCTCAGATTTCCTCAGCAGATTAAAGTTTTGACTTTCATCACCTCTCTCTGGAGTCTAAAGGCACCTATATCTAAAATCCTGACTCTTTTTTTTTCTTTTCTTTTTTTTTTCTTTTTCTTTTTTTTTTTTAATGTGTGTCATCTCACCTGTTATTTTCAGGCAGCATGGTAAATATTTTGCTAAATACTTATAAATCATTATAAGATACAGCACTAGAATAATTGTAATGACTTCCACCACTCATCATAATCAGGTGGTTTCCACATTGTTCCCTCTGGGATGACTTCCATCTCTTGAGTATACTCCACCCAGCCTGATGGAAATCCAGAAGGGGTATTTGAGCTTAAGCTTATCATGGTGCATAGTGCATAGGGTAAGATAAATTACTAAATATATGACATCCTAGAAATTCACCCTGTGCAAGAGGACAAGAAAGTTCTATGTGATACACAGCTTAAATAGTGATTATTTCTCAAACTCAACTTTTGAACAGGGATGAATTTTATCACATCTCAAAATGAAGTATGCAATAGGGACTGAATAAATATTTGTGGCTTAACGCCAGAAAATAAAGGTACTAAACTGTTGCAGCAGAGACCTTCAACCTGATGGTGTCTTACTCCTTGTTTGTAGGTGGGCTTTCGTTCTTCAGACTGCTGATGGATGGAGTGCCTCCGCATATCATTAATTCATATATGCGTGACGCTCAGCCAGACAAAACTGAGGGCAAGTGAGAGTCCGTCCACAGTGCTTCCCCCCACACTCTGGAAATTGGTAGCAGAGCTACAGCATTTGGGTTCTTGCAATGACAGAACAAATGTGTGGATGGGAATTTTCTTTTTTTTGTTTTGTTTTGTTTTGTTTCTTCTTGTTGTTTTGTTTTCCCTACCTGCTCTTACTGAAAAGAAAGATTACGCATGGATTTCTTTGGGGTTGAAATGAAATGAACTGAACTGAAGACAACACACATTTTGAAATGTTCAGCTTTATTTTGTTTGATATATAGTGTTCTTTTTTTTTAATGAGGAAAGAGAAGAAGCTGTGTAATAAACATAAGGAGGCAATCCATTTATACTTGGTGGTGCAAAGCATATTTTTCTCAGACTGAAAATACATTGATTAGCCAGTAGCTGTGCAATACGACACTTGGAATACATACCTCTGATAATGTATCTTGTTCACCTGAGAATTGTTCAACAGAATATGGTTTTACTGTAACGTAATTAATACATATGTACTTAATTATCACTGAAACTGAACACATTTTCCTTTAGAAGTTGTGATTTCCTAAATCTCACCCATCGTTCTCTCAACTGAACTGAAATAGTTTTATTTAATGTACAATAAATATGAGGTGTTTAAGATCTATCAATTTCTTTTACTTTTTTTTTTTTTTTTTAGTTTTGTTGCTGTTGTTGTTGTTGTTTGAGAGGTTTTTTTCTGTCTCACCTTACATCTCTTGTTTAACTTCCACATACTGTAAAGGAGCCCACCACACTGAGTGGAAAACAGTATCAGTAGTCACCTAACTGTGGTTACACTTGAAGACACAGAATGTGAGTGAAGATAAAAGCTATAGATACCTCCAATTCTGTATCTATGTGTTTTCAATATTTTAAATGTTACACCTGCCAATCAGCATTCTGTATCTGCCCCCTTCGACAGCAATTCACAGAGCTTTTGTAGATATCTTAGCACAGAAGGGACTCAGACCATATCACTGGTGAGTTTACCGTGCAAGGTAAATATGCCTTAGATAAGGTAAAGTGGCTACATTACTTTTCCAACTCTAGCTTCATTAACCTCCAAATATTTCAGGAGTGGGGGTGATTGTCTGTAAGACTCTAGCAAACTATGAAGCATGAGACACAAGGTCACACAGAATTTGGCCAGGTTGTCAGTTCCCTATTGCCCTGTCATTTATTTCCCATTCGTACTCTGGCTGTATAGACAGGGTAGGTTATCTTCTTACTAATAATTGATCTCCAGTTACAATTTATAATGATAAGGTCTACTTAAACTACTAAGTACATTACAAGATGATTAGTTGACATCAGCTCATTTTCAAACATCTAGCAGTTGGTAACTATGCAATAATAATGTGTTATATTCTTCTTTCTGCCATTGTGATTTCTTCTGTGTTGTCATCTGTGCAAGAAAACACTTCTCTATTCCCAGTAATCCTGGATATCCCCCCACCTGCATTTCACTTTGCCCCTGACAAAAATAAATTCTCTCCTACACATCCATTCACACCTACACGTGAAAGACAGCAATCCATCTACTAAGAAGAAAACTTTCATAAAGGATTAATAATTTATCTTTATTCTGTATTGGGACTCCATCTGTTTTGAAGCACAGAAGGCTGTGTGAGGGTCAGTTTGAATATATGTCATGAAGGTCTGTTTACATGCCCCTCATTTAAAGTAATCTCAGTCTGTTGAGATGTATTATAGCCAGCAGCAAAAGCTAGAGTTATTGTTTGTGCCTTTCAGTAAGCCAAAAAGGATGCATGTAGCCATCTGTACTTTGTATGCAATGATGTTTACAGCTTCAAGTTTATGTACCTGACTCCTCATTCTTAATATACCATATATAAAAACCTGGAAGCCAGCATAAATCTCAGCTTCTCTAGGCTCTCTGATGATGGAATTAGCACCTCTAATTTCTACCAGATGCCAGCAGTGTTAGAAGACAAGCTGAACTAAGCTACTTTTCACTGGGTGAACAGTAAGCATTTTATTGGGTTGCCCTTAATTCCTCCCAGTTGCATGGCCCAGCATTTGCCATCGACTGCCCCTCGGCTTGAGCTGTGTCACACCAACAGGCAGTTCTGCGCGGCAGGCGGTGGGTGCCGTTGAGATGAGTGTGCATCAGTGTGCTATGAACTCATACTCTCACACTAACCATGCTGACTAGCCAAGACTCTGGATTAAAAATTAATTGAAAATGGCTCTGAGACGAATGATAGGATGGGCTGGTATAGAAAAGGGATTTCGAACAGATCTAAACCAAGCTGCAGAACCTTAGAGAATAACAAAATATAAAGTTTTGATTTATGATTATTTGACTAATGGGATTCTCTGGTGATAGAATTTAACAGATGAAACAAAGTGGCCAAAACAACAGAGTTATTAAAATAATGAAATCTGCAGTTATACCAGCTTGGGAGAATAAATATGTACCAAACACAACAAAAACTACAAGGAAACGTAGAGAGAACAGAAGCAGCAGAATATCGTGCTGCAGAAGATACAGCCCAATGCTCCAAAAAATAAATTTCTCCACTCAGCTCACATGGAATTTCCAGGAAATTCGTGAACCTGAAAGAGACGTAAAAGTAGCAGAGGACAGCTTGACTTACACAGGTGAAGTTATTACTTGGAATAAGAAGGCAGACCCAAACATGTATACACAATTAGACACACAGAAAAAGAAGAATCAAAGTTAATTAAAAAAGGGGTGTTATTTTTAGGAAAGCCAAATGAAAATATTTTGCATTTTCTTGACTTTTCTCCTTGACTATATAAGGGCATTTGGCATATAAATGTTACTGTTGTATAAATATTCATTCTCAAGTTACTGTATGTGGAGTTTGATAAAGGCACTGTAGTCACCCATTTGCATTGAAAGATCATCGACAGTGCCAGCCCATTTTTCCCTCATTAAAAACAATCTCTCAAATACAGAAAGGGAAGCAGAAAAAACACAGGCAGATCTTTTATAGAATGCTCAGATAGGGATATGCTGTTTATAAGAAGGTCTTTAATGAAAATCAGAAATAGTAAAAAATATTCCTTTTATAAGAAATGTTTCAAGATTCTTGTACTTTCTTTTAAAGGGGAAAAAAAATCATAATATTGCTACATTTTACAGAGCATTATGACGGAAGACCTTCCTTATGAATATCTTTTGTTGCACTTTGAGATTCTGGAGCAAAAGGCATTCTATTTTAAGCATAGTGTACTTAACTGCCACTTGATTTTCATGGCCTGCTTTCCTGATTGACAAGTAAAGCTGCTGCTTTGCTGAAGCAAACAGCGTTTGGAAGCAAAACTGTATCTTGAATACTGAGGAAGCATTGGAAGTCTAAACACACTGGACTTCAAATTCTATGTTCTCTCATTCTATGCTTTGTGGCTGAATACTTTTTAAATTAAAACAACCCCTTCCCCAAGCTCAGTGATAATTTCAATTCAGTAGGGAATCTATTTCTTCCTCAAATCATGTAGCCCTCACTTTTTACACCACTTAGTTTCTTCTCCATCTTTTCCTAGTTTTTCTCTTATTTTCCTCTTGATATTATAAAGAGCTTGAGCAATCTCTCCCTAAATACCAGTACCACTGCAATGCACAGGGTATTAAATAGTGGTTTATCTTTTTCCAAAAGCCAGTGACCGAGAACCTGTCTGGTTGTGAATTTAACTCACGTTTCTCTCTTGCTATTCTCTAGTTGGCTGCTACTTATAATTTTGAGTATTAGCCCCCTCTTGCTGGCAGTTCCTCTTTGTCTTGGTCCCTAATCCCAATTGTCATATCATACTGTATTTAGTGATATGTAAATTGTATCAGCTGATGAATGACATAGTACTTGGGACATGCATACCACGTCAAGGGATTTTGAAACCACCCTTTTGCATATTCCAAGCATTCCTGACCTTTACAGTACAGAAACCTACTCCAAAAGATATTAGTTTTGTCAAAGTGAATCACTAAATGGTTGCATCCGGCCAGATGGCTGAGGCCTCTGGTTCACAATGGAGTAACTTTTTTAAAAAGTCCTGAATTTAAGATGCCCTTTGAATAAGTAATACTCATTAGAGGTTGTATTTTACACTTTCTACTTCATCCTTCAGACACCTACACAATAGTCACCTTTCCTTGGCTACATTCAGGAAAGACATACCTTTCTAGAGATTCAGAAATACATGAAAAATCCTTCACACGACCAATTGAAATAATTTTGGTATGCCATAATTTCTGAAAAGGCACTTGTTTTCAATTGCCTCCTCCAAGGAGGTCAACGAAGTAAAAGACAGTCCTGAGTTAACAGCATTCAGGTGCCCCATAACATAGAAGATAGATGCTCCCCGGCCAGCGGGTCTCTCTGGGGTCGTGGAGGATCCCTTGGCTGATACAGCGGGAATCCCCTCCTTGCAGACATGGCTGTGGTGTCCTGCTGACTCCAGGTAGGTCTCCTGCTACCCAAACCCTGCCTTTATGCATTCCTCCTGCAGAACACCTGGCCGGCCACTGCTACGCGCAACTCGTCAGCTGAAACACAGAACGTGCAAAAGGAAAAGATAACGGAAAATCACCAGGGAGGGAGGATTCTACCCACCCTGCCCGCATCCAGCTAGGAGAGACCCACCACGCCAGACCGAGCACCAGCCTGACCCCCCACGGGCCTGGGGAAAAGCGGCAGGCAGGTGGCAAAGACTCTCCGGGGGCGCATTCGGTCGACGACCGAGGGCTTAACCCTGACGCCCAGCGATCCTCTCCCGGCGAGGCCAGGCCAAGCCGGCAGATCCGCCACGGAAAGGGGGTCCCTGGAGCGGGGGAGGGAGGGAGCCCCGCACCCGGCGAGAAGGAACCAGCGGCGCGCTCGCGCTCGCTCCGCTTTAGCTGTCGCGCGAGCTCCGGCTCCCCTCGAGCGGAGCAGCCGTTGGGCGTCGGCCTCTTCCGTCTCCCGCCGCTGCCCTCAGCTCAGCCCCGCCCCGCCCTCCGCGGACGGCGGCCTGACCCCAGGGCCGCTGCGTGCGCGGCGAGTGGCAGCCCCCGCGGCGGGGCGGCGGCATGGCCGTGCCCTGGGCTCTGCCCGCGCCCCTCAGCCCGGCGCAGCTGAAACGCCTGGAGCAGCACCACTACAGCGCGGCCGGGCGCTCGCTGCTGGAGCCGTGGCTGCAGCCCTACTGGGCCTGGCTGGTGGAGCAGGTCCCGCTGGGGCTGGCCCCCAACGCCATCACCCTGGGCGGCCTCCTGCTGAACTGCCTGACGGCGCTGCCGCTCATCGCCTGCTGCCCCAGCGCCACCGAGCAGGTACCGCTCGCCACTGCCCGCCGACGCCCCTCCGTTAGAGCCTGAGCCCTTCCCCCCTGCCACCGCCTTCCTTCTCCCCCTGCCACCGCCTTCCTTCTCCCCCTGCCACCGCCTTCCTTCTCCCCCTGCCACCGCCTTCCTTCTCCCCCTGCCACCGCCTTCCTTCTCCCCCTGCCACCGCCTTCCTTCTCCCCCTGC
>JAOEGS010001788.1:0-38616 GCA_025447755.1 Corythornis vintsioides
TTTTTGTTTTTTTTTTTTTTTTTTTTTTTTTTTTTTTTTTTTTTTTTTTTTTTTTTTTTTTTTTTTTTTTTTTTTTTAGAAAACAAGGATATATTCCAAGCAACTATGTGACAGGAAAGAAGTCCAACAACCTTGATCAATATGAGTAAGTGAATGTTTTAATTAAAATCTGGAAAGTTATAAAATGAAACCTATGCTTTAAGAATGACCATGTATTTGTAAAGTATTGGAAGCAATTATTTACATATGGTAGCAATGACCTCAGAGATGAAACAAATACTTTTAATAGGTATGTAATTTTTTTTGTGAATTTCCTTATTAATTTTGCTGTGATCTATAATGTAGAGTCAAGTCTTTGAGATGGCCAGCAGGCATGTAGTTTTCACAAAAAAAAAAACCCTTCCAATTCTCTGATAGACAAAGGGAAACATTAAAGGAAATGTAACCATTATAAGTGTGAGAAATGTTGGGTGTTGTTAATATTAAAGTGACATGCCTATCCAAAGTGTATGGCAGTAAGATAGAGTAGGAAAATAATTCAAAGTGAACAATAGATGAGAATAAAATAATGTATTTCAAGAAAATATATCACTTGGTTCATTTTAAGTCATGTATGCATCTAACTTAGCAACTACAAGAGTAAAACTTTTTCCAGTTGTTTAGTTATGGAGTACTTAAATTTTAGAACATCAGGATAAAATTTCACACTGTAGTCTTTAAGCTTCCATTCCTTGATATTCAAATTTCAGTACAGCATAAATTGTTGTAGCTGAGAACTTTGGATATATTTCATGATTTTTGGATAAAACGGAGCTGTCATGAGGTAATAATTAAAACCAGTTTACAAAACCACATTAGTAGCTCCAAAACTGTACTTGCAGTCACGTATGGCTCCTACTGCTGTCTTCTGACAAAAGGTAAAATTTCTTCAGGGATTTTGCTCTCAGCTTTACTTGAGGGAGTTGTTCTTTGTTGCTTTCTCATCTTTGAGGCTTTTGCTAAGAGCTCTGCCCTGCTCTGGGCTGTGGGGCTGGCAGAGAGACGGAACTGGGCTGCCTTATCTGGTCCAGGCACTTTGTGCCTCCAACCCTGGGGCTGTAATTCTGACTCACTGTGCGGTCCATCCATGTGATCCACCAAATGCAAGAAACCACTATCTCCAGAACAGCAGAACTCGACTAGAGGCTTCTGTGCCACTTCCCTGTTTGGTTAGTGCTGTGACAGCATAGCTCAAAGTGATTGCACAATGCCATTTGTGAGCTGTGTGGTTTTCCTTTTCATATTACCCTCTGCAGCTGGATGAAATGTCAGTGCTTCTGTGACTGCTTTAACCCACCCGAGCAGCACAGAGCTTGGGGATGTGCAACTGTGACATTTAATTCTCTTTCAACCTCCTCTTTGGTAGGTGGGTTCTCCTGGAAAGTCAGAACCATGAAGTTACCAAACAAGATAGCAGTCTAGCAGCCAGCTCTGCAGGTGGCTCTACTGGTGTGCCAGCAGCTGCTTCCTGGAGGTTGCCAGCTTGCCCTCGGGGTGCTGCTCAGAGCACCTACTGCCATCAGCTTGCATGCATTTGAGAAGCTTTTTTGTCTTTTTTTTTTTTTCCTGCAAAATTAGTTAAATTACCTTAACTTTACTGGCTTCTGTGGAGTCTTGATGTATTTGTTTCAGGGTATTTTTATGGGATAACTGCATAATCCCATGGAGACTGATTTCTGTACATGAAAAAGGTTCAGTTCTTGACCATCACTCAAAATTATAGAATCTGTAGCTTTGTAATACTTAGTTTTAAGCATTTTGTGTAAATCCATGCACCTTGGAGAAGTTTTGGTTACTCATGTTGTGTTGCAGGTGGTACAGCAGAAACCTGAATAGAAGCAAGGCAGAGCAGCTCCTCAGAAATGAGGTAAGTGCAGCTGCCTTGCAGTAAAAAGTATGACAGTTGTATAAAGTAGTTTCTTGTATTAAAAAAAAAAAAAGCTTGTTTTGGCACATGCAAATCATAGAACATGTAGAAGATGCAGCTGAAAAGCACTTGTATGAAACTGTCCATGTGCTTCATTTTAGGATAAAGAAGGTGGTTTTGTGGTGAGAGACTCAAGTCAGCCTGGCCTGTATACAGTTTCCCTTTATACAAAATTTGGAGGGTGAGTTTCTGAGGCTGCTTTGAACACCTTGTCTCATCCCATTCCATTTTCATCTCTGTACAAATGCATGGGCTGGGGGAAAACCCAGGAGAGAGCTCATTAAAGAAATGAGAGCTGTCATGTTAGAAAAGACAGGTGACTAAAATGAGCTTCTTGACATGGTTAGGTCGTATTTGGTCTAGTCCACTGTAGACCTGAGCCTCTACCCAAAGAAGGAGGTCTTGCTCTTCCACCTGTCTCAGTATCTTCCTTCCTGCTAGTCCAAGTGTTTGTGTCAGTGTGTGATGATCTAGACTGGGGAGCTCACTGAGCTGAAAATTAACCTTTTATGGGTTAATCTTCAACTTGTTCCAAGCCCTGAGATGAAGGAATGTCACCAGCACTTGGGATCTTTAATATTCACGCTCTTTCTGAAGTGTGTGATGCTGGGCACCCACACTAGACCTTTTGGTTTCCTTTTCCTACTTAATATGCTCCTCTTACAATTTGTTGTGATTGAAAAAATTTATTATGAATTGTTCTTGTTATTTTTTTCAGAGAAGGTTCGTCGGGAATAAGACACTACCATATAAAGGAAACAGTGACATCACCAAAGCAGTACTACCTCGCAGAAAAACATCTCTTTAACTCCATTCCAGAAATAATTGAGTATCATAAGCATAACGCAGCAGGTAGATGAATTAGATGTTTCTTGTCACTTAGGGTTAATTTGAAAAGGAGTGTGAAATGTGGTTTGAAACAAAGTAGTGTGAGGTTTAGATATCTTTCTGATTTATGAAAGGTGTCCTCAGCATTTATTGATGCCAGCGTTAACTTTAAAGCCCAAATATGTATGTATATATCTATATCCCTATCCCTCTTTCGCAATTAAAGAAGATGCAACAAGTTGGATGCAGCAAGTGCTCCTGTGTACCTCTTTTAGCCACTTTGAGTAGGCAGTGCAATATGGTACTAGAAAATATGGTCAAAGCTGTGTATAACAAAAAGCTTATTGTTAATCAGTGTTGAAGTTCAAAGTGAACAAGCAGCTGATTTGCTGCCTGGCACTATTTCAGAACTAAACTGTGTCTCCTGAATTGTCATTGAACTTCAGGTCTTGTTACCAGGCTGCGTTACCCAGTGACCCCAAAGAAGACAATAGCACCGACAACAGCAGGATTCAGCTATGGTAATAGCATCTTATATTCATCTATGTGTCTCTTCCAATTATTTTATGTATGTTAAGTTGCTACAAGATTTTCTAAAAAATGTAAAAAATACGACCTAATTTTGTACTGTGATTGGCTACACTAACTTAGAGTCCAAGCTGCACTCTAGAGACCCTTGCCAAGGCATTGTGGCTGGTGCCAAGGGCAGCAGTGAGGAGGCAGAACGTGTCACTGATGCTCCAGGGGAATTTGGCATCTTCCCCCATGCTTTTGTGCACACCTTGATTCTCTGATGTATTAAAGAACTGTGCCTTTGGCTCCTTCATAAGCCTCCAGACTTCTGAC
Source organism: Corythornis vintsioides (assembly GCA_025447755.1). Lineage (NCBI taxonomy): Eukaryota > Metazoa > Chordata > Aves > Coraciiformes > Alcedinidae > Corythornis > Corythornis vintsioides. The sequence continues at coordinate 3,641 of JAOEGS010001788.1, forward strand.
TCAACCGTGTCCCTTTGATCTTTGTGGAGGGGTTACTTTTTGTTTTTATAAGTTTGGAATAAGCTGTTTTAAGCATGGCACATCAGGTGATGTGAGCAGCTTCTATGCATTGGCACAACTTTCTAAGATGACAGCTTGTTGAAATCCAGTCTGATAATATCAGTGAGTAATTACTGGCCCCAGGAAAGTTTGTGTTTTGCCTTCTGTGTTGAACAGGAGCTGCTTAAGGACCATGTCTACCTCAAAGTTTTAGTGAGTTTTAGACATTCAGTTTTCAAGTTTATTCTAAGATGTTTTTCTTCTAAATTTCCCAATTTGCTAGTAGTCCAGTTTCTTTTTCCTCTTCCTTGTCACCTACCATTTCAGTAAATTCCTTAAAACGGGAGTCATGGGCTGTCATTTTTTTGTTCTGTTTTATAGAGAAATGGGAAATTAACCCCTCAGAACTGACATTCATGAGAGAACTGGGAAGCGGCCTGTTTGGTGTAGTGCGCCTTGGGAAATGGAGGGCACAGTATAAAGTGGCTATCAAGGCAATTCGAGAAGGTGCAATGTATGAAGAGGATTTCATTGAAGAAGCTAAAGTAATGATGTGAGTCGTGTGCTTGGCGCTTTGATTGCCACTACTAGGCCTCTAAAACCATAATACACTGATTATAAATAAAACACTTGGGGCAGGTGGTATTTTATCAGTTTTGTGGGGTGGAGAGCTAGCATTGGGCAAAGGCAATAGTAATTATTTCAATCACAGAATCACAGAATGTTAGGGGTTGGAAGGGACCTAGAAGATCATCTAGTCCAACCCCCCTGCCAGATCAGGGACACCTAGACCAAGTCACCCAGGAACAGATCCAGGCAGGTCTTGAGTGTCTCCAGAGAAGGAGACTCCACAACCTCCCTGGGTAGCCTGTTCCAGAGCTCTGTCACTCACACTGTGAAAAAGTTTTTCCTTGTGTCTTTTCAGGAAGCTAACACATCCTAAATTAGTTCAGTTGTACGGTGTGTGCACGCAACAGAGGCCTATTTACATCGTGACAGAGTTCATGGAGCATGGCTGCCTTCTCAACTACCTGAGACAAAAACGAGGAGTTTTGAGTAAGGATGTTCTGCTCACTATGTGCCAAGATGTATGTGAGGGAATGGAGTACCTGGAGAGAAACAGCTTTATCCACAGAGACCTGGTAACATCCAATTAGGCAATACACACTTCTTTGAATATTGTTTCTTTTTTTAAAAAAAACCCAAAACTATTTCTTTTTAAAACAGCCTGTTTGTGAATAACTGCTTTTGTTCTTGCAGAAAGCTACAAGTAGTTGAAGTTGACTCTTTATAGTCTCATCAAGTTTCTAAAACTGCTATGTAAAGAAAATTTTAATAGATATTTGCACTGATCTAATAGCTTATTTCTGTTCTATTTTGGTGTCACTTTCACTGCTCGTGAATCCTGAGATGATATTTTATGGTGAATTTTTACTAAATGGTTTAGTTGTCAAAACAGTGCTGTCAAGACCAAAGGCATGCCTACCTTTTATAATGAGAATATCCTGAACTTGGTAAATTGGTGAATTTGGTAATCAATGAAGACAATTCCTTTTGCAGGCAGCCAGGAATTGCTTGGTGAGTGACTCAGGAGTGGTTAAAGTGTCGGATTTTGGAATGACAAGGTGAGGTTGTGCAAACACATTTGTAGAGATTTGGGAAAATTTACCTAATCCTTGTGCTTAAGATAAAAGGCAATACATGCTCAGCAAAATTACAGGCAAAAAATGATGCTTTTTTTACCTTTCAACATCCTTTGTCCTGTGGTGGTGTTGTTGTTGTTGTTTGGGTTTTTTTGGGGGGATTTGTTGTTGTATTTTTTTTTGTTTTGCAGTGCCTTTTAAAGCTTCTTTGTTCTACAGTCATGTGTTGATTTCCTTGCTTATTTTAATTCTGGAAAATAGTAGAATCATAGAATGTTTAGGGCTGGAAGGGACCTCCAAAGTGCAGCCTCCTTAAAAGAGCAGGGATACCCTCAACTAGACCAGGCTGCTCAGAGCCTTGTCCAACCTCACCTTGAATATCTCCAGGGATGGTGCCTCAACCACCTCCCTGGAAGGCAGCTTACTCTCAAGAGAATGATGTCTGTCCACCACCTACTGAGAGAGCTCCTTGGCTTTGTATTGACTCTCTGGTCTGACTGGTCTTCTGTTAGCAATTTTCTGTAGTATCTATGAAAATCTTAAAAATGTTAGTCTTGTAGTGATGCAGGGTCTGTATTAGAGCTCTGTATTTTGGTAAATAAATGAGAGGTTGTTCAGTGGGCTTGGGATTCTCTTGGGGCAGATGGTTCAGAGTCACACTTAGCTAGCTGAAGTGCTTGGGAGGTGCTGAGACCAGGAGAGGGGTTAATTTCCTGCCCTTGTTAGCACTATCAGGCAGAAGATGGAGAGCAGTGCTTATGAGAAAGGTGTTTAAAGCACCATCATTGGACTGTGCTCTGGGCTTTTGGCATCTTTCTGTGCTGCTGAGTTTGCATGTCCCCTGACATCTGAATTCAGACTGCCTGGTGAGAAGCAGAGCAAGAAATGTATGCTTTTGCATCATTTTCTCTCATAATGGAGATATTTAACTTGCAGGTGGCCTAGATCTGTTTAAGCTAATAATCACAAGAGAAGATTAAGGTCAAATGAAAAATGAGTCTTGACTGAAACCTTGCTACTGCCCTGGAGAAACTATTTTTGTGTGATGCTAATAATCATGGCCATTAGGTGGCAAAATGAGCTTAGAATAGATCCAAATCTAACTTGTCACTTGCAGGCTTGGAGACTGACTGAAGTATGTAATTAATCTCTTCTTTTTCTTCTGTTGTGGCTTTGTTTGGTTTGGTTTTTTTAGGTATGTCCTCGATGATCAATACACAAGCTCTTCAGGGGCTAAATTCCCTGTGAAATGGTGCCCCCCAGAAGTTTTTAATTATAGCAGATTCAGCAGCAAGTCAGATGTCTGGTCATTTGGTAAGACATGAATCATTGAAAGAAAGCACTATTTTAACATTTTATCAATAGCAGTTAAGCTTCAGTTATGGGGCAGGATTCAGACAACTGAGAAGAAGCTCAGAGAAACCATTTGCCACAATGTTATCTTTGCATAAAGTTTCACAGACCTTTAGAACTTATATTTTAAAACCCATGTTACTAGAGCAAGATGTTTTCAGCAATTACACTTACAAACATTGCCTAGAATGTGGATCTTAAACTATCAGAAATCCTGAGCTCAGGGCTCAAAATGAACATATATTTTGAATAAAAGATTTGCTTGTTTTCTTGATGTTTATTGTGATTTTTTTTTTAAGGTGTTTTAATGTGGGAAGTATTTACAGAAGGAAAAATGCCCTTTGAAAAAAGCTCCAACTATGAAGTGGTAACAATGGTGAGCCAAGGACATCGTCTGTATCGACCCAAACTTGCCTGTAAGCAGGTGTATGAAATGATGATGATGTGCTGGCAGGAGGTATGTACTTTTCTTTTTTTTTATCTCTGAATTAGAGAAATGGTCAATTTAGCAATAGTAATTAATCTCTATTGCAGAATTCTGACTGTATCCAGCTCTTAGCTATTAATGTGTTTATAGCTAAGACAAGGATCTCCCCCTGGTTTGCAACTGAAATAGAGCTGTGATTAAAAAAAAAACCCCACCACAGAAATTTCAACTAAATAAATGGACTGTTAAATTAAGTATGCAAAGGTATTTAGTAAAAAAAAAAATAATTGCTAAATCTGGGCAAGTCTTGATTATATCTGGGTACAAACACTGCCAACAACAACAAAAAAAATAATTCAAGCACAACATCCCAGAGGTGAAGAATTTGATTTTATATTGCCTCAGTTTATTAATCATTACAGAAATGTACCAGTGACCAAAAATATTTTTAAAGGATTGCTTCATTATCTGATTATAAATTATATACAATAATACAGATTAACTTGCAGTTGAGTCTAAATACAAATGTCAAGGTTTATAAAGATAAAAATACCCTGTGCTATTAATCCTCCTAACCTAGGAAGATACTGACTGTACAATTTGCACAGAGATCAAAGGGACAGCAACCCCATATTTAACACTTAATCAACAAAATCAGTATTGAACATTTTTTATAGTATTAAAGCAGATAGTCCCTAAGAGGATAGGTTAATTTAATAAGAAGCCTCTGATTTTGAGAGTGAAGTCAAGGAAACCTAGAATTCAAAGATCTACATGTTTTATTTTTAGTTAGCCTATGCCACAGGGGTTGTTGAGGTAAAACTGTTTGGTTTTTTTTTTTTTTTTTTTACAGTAATAAAAATGTCATAGTGTCTGATCCATGTCTTGGAGGAGCAGAGCAATTATTCATCCAACCAGCTGGTAGAGATCTTAAAACTTAAACTGGTTGGTTTATGCAGCAAAAGAGACCAACACCAACAATAAAAATAACAGTGCCCTGGAGGGCTACAGAGTGGCAAATATATTGATAGTTCAAAAAAATCTATGCACAGGAGCCAGGAAACTGCAGATTGTTAAATTTTGCTTGTACCTGGTTACCAGCCTGTAATGATCATTGAAATGCAAAAATCATTTACCTGGAAGATGATTTGTTAATGTTCTTTGAATATTAATACAAATTTGTAGGATTTGTATGAACATCAAATGAATTTATTACAATTTTTTTTCATTTCATCAGGGGTTATTAACAATAAAATCTACTCACTCATCAAGAGAATATTTACAAATCACAAATGACACAAATAATGGCAAGATACTGTCAGCCTTTGTCATAAAATAGGATTAACTGCAGGTGTCTCAGTTCTTGTTTAATACATTTATTAATGATTTGTAGAGGGAAGTGAATACTGAGGCTTCAAAATTCAGCAGGTGAAACAATCTAGAGGCTGATAAGTGGAGGAAAAGTGCAAGTTACCCAGATATTCAGAAGATGCTAAATCAACTGTCAGCAAAGAGACTACCTCAGGGTATTGCCATAATTACACAGAACAAACAGGATCTTATGACACATATGGAACTGTATGGAAAATAGAGTAGATGAAGAATGCCATTCTGTAAGTCTGTGATGCAGTCTTATTTTGGAGTCCAGAAAACAATGTTGAAATGGAAGTGGCTGCCTGGAATGACATTCAACATTCTTAAGATCACTAACAATTTGCATAAAGAAAGATGGGAACGATTCACTGGGGGAGGTGGGAATGAAGAAATAAAATGAAGAAATAAAATGAAGAAGGATAGAACTGTGCAAAATAACTAATTATATGAAGAGTGTAAGCCAGCAACACCTGTTTATGCTTTTTCAAAGTGTAAAAAACAAAACAAAAGGTAACACTGAGATTGACACATCCAAAACCCACTCCAGGAAATATATTTGCACGTCACATTTGATTAAAAGGTAAATTCATTGCTACAGCATGCTACCAAGACTAATAATTTATCCTAATCAACACAACATTATGGCTTCCTGATAACAACTGTACATGCTTTTTATTTTTAGAAACCAGAGGCACGCCCAACTTTTGAAGACTTGCTTCACACAATTATTGACATTGCAGAGAGTGAAGATGCTTTCTGAAAAAACCCAGCAGCACAAGTACAGGAAAGAAGTCACTTTCCAGACTAGTGGCTTCACCATTTCTTTTTTTTAAAGCTTGGTTCTGTAAGTGCTGGATGCTGCTAAACAGTGTGGGGAGCCTGTTACATCTCACCCACTCCTCAAGGAGATTTTTACATGATGTTGGGAAATGAGCACAGGATCTTCAGCAGTATTAGCAGTCTATTTTTTTTCTCTGAAAAGTAAGCAGTGCATAGCTGTTGAGTGGAGATCTTCATGGCAGAAGAGAGACAGTGTAGCCAAAGCTCAGGAGCCTAATTTACATGTGATGGGTTGGGTTCATGTACATACAGTCCATGTTTCTGAGTATCTTTTTTACACACAAAGTAGTATTAGTAGTGACTTGTGTGCTTAAGAATTGAAGATATCTGTAAATGGCTATTTACTGACATGAAAATGTTTCCAGAGATTCTGCTGAAACATTATTTTTCTCAGTTGAGGGGTGTTTAGCAACACACCAAGAACACAAAACATGCCTTTTTCATTTGCACATAGTAGGTTAACAGCCCAGTCTTCAGTCTAGTGTAACACTCCAAAAACTTAGCTTCAGAACTGAGCCATGGTATGCCCCAGACATTCTAGGCTGTTCACTCAACCAGAGACCTCCCAGAGTTAGTCTTGATGTCACTTGTGAAAACTTATCCCAAGATTCAGCACAACTGGCTGTCAGTGTACCATAGAACCTTGTTTGGGATTAATTATAAAATAATTTATATGCTGTATGTATTGTAAATATAGAAATGGGATGAATTTATTTATATAAAGTGTGTGTTCCTCTGGAAGTTTTCAAGCCCAAGTTTGTCATGCTTTCACTTACATGCACAACTCAATACATGGGGTTGTAAATGAAAAAAAGTAAACTCTCAAGTGTATTTAAGGACTACTCCTCCTCTTTCTGTCTGTCATATCTATGTACACTGATCTAACCTTTCTATTTTTAGCAGAAAATGTCATAACACCCATGTATGTAAATAAACAATATTAACTGTTGTTGTAACCACCTTGTGTTTTACTGTCAGTACATAGTAAGCAAAGCTCATTGTTCCTGTGAGTATGGTGGTGTGATTGTGTGGGTGTGTGTATGTGTGTTTCTGTGCACACTATACCAAATATATAGTAGTATGAATATATATTTAATTTGGCTATGATTAAATGTCCACTGCAGAAGTATCTGAACTCTTTAGAAGTGACATGCCCTGTCCCCTCTGCTAGACTAATTCCTCTACAGCTTTGCTGAAGTCTGTTTCAATTAATCTAACTTTGTACTACTGAATAGGAGTATTTGCACTTCACTTTTGCTGTAACCACCTCCTGTGTCACTCTATTTTCTTGTTCTTTTGTAACTCGTGTTATTGCACCAAGTATAATAAAAAACATTTCTTTGCAAATAGAAGGGAGCATGATGTTTTTCCAATCAAATTATTAAAGGTAACTGGAGTTAGCTTAATACATTCCATCATTGCTGCATTTGAGTGTTTCTGTAATGAATTTTGGAGATGCTTTGATCCCTGCACTGCTTTTTCTAAACCTTTATGTTCAAAAGGAGGAAGCCTCTTGTTTCTTGGAGGAAGTGCTTTCCTCTTCTCATGCTATTCTGCTGAAAAGTTACAGACTGTTGGAAAATGTTTAAATGGATATTCTTTTTTTTAATGACAAAGTCTCAAGACTATTGCAACTATACCAACCAGCCTGTCAAAGTTTTGAGTCCATACTACTCAATAAGAACACCATGTATTATTAAAAGGGAAAATCTAGGGGATTACAGCTGTAGCAGAAAAAGGAATGTGGGAGATCTAAAGTAAGCCAAACATCTTTCCTTCCTTAAGTGCTCCTTTGCACCCCAGATTCTCACTGGAGACCGTGCTAAGTATGGTGTTGCCAACACTCAATAATACATTATGAGGAATTCTACAGTAATGTTTCCCTTAAAACACAGGTGAAGTATAGGAAAAGCAGGAAATAGTTTCTTAAGCCTATTTCTTTACAATAATTATATACTTAATTTGTATGATAAAACACATCATAATTCTTTGGACAGTGGCAACAGTTTCCTTGACTGGTGGGTGCTTTGAATCCAAACCCTTTACCTTCCTCTTCCCAGTGCCTGAGGAAAATTTCTGCGTACTTGCCATTGGCTTTGAGCCTTACATAGGATATCAGGAACTGTGAGGTACCTGGTTTTCTATATTAATGAATTTTTTTAGTTGAAGGAAGCCTTAGATGATTAATCTTGGAAAGGATCAGCACACTTCTGGAGTTAGGTGTCTTGCTGACTCGTGCTGTCTTCAGAGGCAGGTTGAAATGCTGCACCATTCTTCTGGATGAGCATTTTTTCAAATGAGGTCAAAAATTCCTCTGAACAGAACCAAATGCTGTGTTTTACATCTGCATTTCCCCTCCCTGCCTCCTTTTTAAATATTTAGCCTTACTGATAAAATTTTAGTTGGATTTTTTCCCTGTGAAGTGTTTGTTACAAAACAGATTTTTTTTTTTTGCACTTTGCTTTGTTTGTTTCAGGGTGTTTTTTTCTTTTCAGATGTGAGAAGTATCTAGTCTGTCTGGGGCTCTTTTTTTTTTTTTTTTTTTTTTAAAGTTCAGTAGGTGGGGTCAAGCAGTATTTGTGGTTTACCATGTCTCATATCACAGAGAAGAGATCAGCTACAGCTCTCTTACTGGCACAACTGATGAAGAGAGGCTTGTGTTGACACTTGAATACAAGTGGACAACCAACCATGATTCTTTCTACCTGTAAGTAAACTGGGCTGTGTATTTTGACCTTGCAGTTTTGTTTTTTGCAGCAGTAATGTATTTATCAGAAGAGCTTTTAAAATACTGCATAAAAATACTGACCAGCTTTCTCTTGTGCTGCTCATGATCTCTATTCAGACTGGTTGTCTTGACAGCACCTTGACTTTACTGCAGAAGTAAGAATTCAGATGGATTAAGCAAAACAACTACTTACAGAAGGGGAGATCTATTGGAAAGGGTCCTGGGGAGAAGATGACCAGAAGGCTGGAGCACCTTTTGTGTGAGGACAGGCTCAGGGAATGGTTCTCAGCCTGGAGAAGTCTCCATTGGGACATTAAGGCAATCTTCCAGGACCTGAAGAGGGCCTACAGGGAAGCTGGGAAGGACTGTTTATGTAAGGGCATGGGGTGATAGGACAAGGGGCAATGGTTTTAAACTAAAGCAGTATAGATTTATATTAGACATTGGGAAGAAATTCTGTACTACGAGGGTGGTGAGGCACTGGAACAGGTTGCCCACAGGAGATTCTGATAGCTGTTGAATAGAAGAAATGAGAAAGGAAGGAAGAACCCTAGTCAGAGGAGGGTGTGTGTAGCTGTGAGAAGCTTTGGGTGAGAAATGCAGGCTTCCTGTAGCACTGCAGTGACCATGGCTGTGGCACCTGGAGGCAGCCCAAACAGTGTGAACATCTTCCTTGGCTACTCTCAGAAGGTCAAGATGTGAGGTCAAGTTATTAAGTTGGTGCATCAGAACATTCACTGTGTGTAATGTTGGCCAAATCTTGCTAAAACAGCAACGCAGAGCAGCTTTGGGCCTTTCTGGAGTGAATCTGCAACACAAAAAGTTTTAATCAAGAGGAGAAAAAAATGTTGTGCAAGAAGCTTGCCAGTGACTAGGGAGATTGTAAAATACAAAGATCAATACATAGGTCTTTGCTTGAGATACTGAAATTCCAATCCCTCAGGTCAAGACTTCCTGACTTAAGTCAATTTGACTTAAAGCAGGACTTAACTCTGTAGGATTGAAGACCTTTTTTTTGTCTGTCTTCCTTGATAATGTTTGCTGACTTGTCAAATTTCTGAACAAAAATGAACAATTTGTACTGTGTTAATATATACCTGCATTAATTTCTACTGAATTAATTCCTCAAGAGTTGTAGAAGCAGTGAGGTTGTTGAGAACAGATGTCTAAAGACAGATTCATTTTCAAAGGGCTGGAAATTATCTTCTTTAGAATAATATACATTTTCTGGATTGACAGACCTTGATTTGACACTTAAAATACTCCAATAAGGAAAATGATGAGAAGCAAAGTTTGTGAAACTGTGCAAAGCTTGTGCTGCTCATCTGGAGCCATCAGCTCAGTTCAACATGAGTTTATCTGGCCCATGGCCTTACTCTAGTCTGAGCATCAACTTTTAGCCTGCAGAACATGGTCCTATTTTGTGATCTTTAATGGGTTAGACACTCTATCCTTGGAAAAAATCACTCATCAAATGAAACACATCTGCAAGGATGCATCGTAATCACAGCTTTAACCTATGCCTTTCCTGTGGTTTTATGGACAAGAGACTAAACAGCTAACATTGAATATACTTGGGATATTTTGAAAAACATCACATGCATCCATTTGTTGCTAATTGCTCTTAGCACAGTAAAAGGGGTTGGTGGGTGTCAAATGTGAGAAGATCCATTAATGGAGCTAGTCTGAAATTCACTGAAGGCAAAAAGGATTCCTGAGTTTACACTATAAATTTATTCAAAGTGCTGGGCTCATGAAGAACAGCAGGACAGAATTATATGACTAGAACATTAGTATGAACCCCTCATTTTCATGGTAACAGCCAAATCTTTGGAATCATTAGAAATGGTTCTAGTGTTACACTGAAACTCTGCAGGGCTGCTTCTACATATTTCTGGTAAGTATTCTATAAGGAGAGCAAATTAGCTAATGAGGAATAATGTTTTTAATTAGACTGGATGTTTTAATCAGAAGGAACAGAAAAGATTTCAAATGTCATATCATATTCCTTTTTGCACATCATTAAATACTTTATATACATTGATTAGACTTCATGGCTCTGGCTGAAGTAAAAGAAACTCAAGAACTTTTTCACCCAAGGAGTTAACAGTGAAATACATTTTAAACAGCTGGGGAGTATTTCAATGTACATTGGAAAATTATGCAGCAAATTCATTGTATCACCTGTATCTTTTTAGCCTGGTTTCTTTACAGAAAATGATCAGTGTCAGCTGGCTTGGGTATTGCTGCATTTTTTATAGCTATCACTGGAAACTTTTATCAGTTGATAGTGACTTCTGATTAGTGTAGGCTCGTCAGCTTCTGACACCATGGGTTTTTCACAGGATGCAACAGTCTAAGGGAAATTTCTCCGTGACTTTCAAGATAAATAGTGTAACCAAAACACTTCTGAGCTGGGTCTCTTCCTACTAAGATCTAGTTTTGGTCTTAACATTCTGACATTTTATGCTCTCTCTTATTGGTGCAAGATTTGAAAAATTATGTACCTTCATAGAGAAAATAATTATTTTTTCAGTGTGTAATAAGCTTTCTTAATGTTTTGAGTGTTAGGATGTATGCTCCCAATACAATGGGTTGGAAGGTCGGTAAGAATTGTTGGCACATAGTCTCACTGAATGCCAGAAGGGACATACTATTGATTCCAAGCTGGATTAAGTCATTAGGATCAACAAGCTGAAAACACCATGAGGAAAAAACAAAATGGAAAGGACTGTTGAGGCTGTAAAAAAGAAATGTTATATGAAATATAAAGCAGAAAAATACTGACACCTTGAAAAGTCTATTTCAAATAATTTTTGGAGGTCTGTTTTCATAGTATGACTCTGTGGAGAAAGGCAGGACACTGTGAAGTGGGATATGCTTATTTTCTGTCACTACAGCTGAATATGAGGGGAACTTTACATGCCTGGCTCTGATGCTTCCTAGCATTACATTGCACCTGAGAGCCTGAGCCCATCCCACTGGTGCTGCTGCCTCTCCCACCTACCCACCAGTGATGCATGACAGTGAGGGACTGTATTTTTCTCAGGATTATCAGCCACTTGGTCCCTAAGTGTAAAGCACACCTTGCTAACAAAAGCAAGATGTTTAAAACAAATTTTAAACCTAAGGTAATGCTTTTATTCTATTAATGACTGTAATAGAAACAGGAAAATCAGTATTATTTTAAAGAACCAAATGTAGTGTGTTTCTTTAATAAAACTCACAATAAGAAAGAGCTTGTTATGAATGTATGGTCTTGTATTTGGCTTGAATGACCTAAAATTATGTCAGTGCTGGAAAAGACAGTTCTCCACCTTCTGTCCTTCATGATGTTCTCGTCCCCTTAATGCATTAGTTAGCTTTTGTGTGGGGTGGGGTGGTCAGTCAGATTGGTACTGATCTGGCTGACGTGGTCTTTTTTTTTTTTTTCTTTTTCTTTTAATCCTGATTTAGTGGGCTTATTTAACTCATCACATGGTTCATAATTGCTAAGACATTGTAAAGGAGACAGTGAGAACAAACAGATGGTGTCAGGAAAGCTCTGCTCTTTTGTGGCTGCAAATTCAGCCTTCAAGATCTGCTAGCTATCTCACAGCAAGACAGAGGTAATAATGGGGCAAAGCACATATGGTAGTCCTTAATTCTCTATTATAAACAAACAGGAACACTGCAAATATGGAAAATGTTCTTTTTCACAGATCACACCATCCAGTCTGTTTTCTGCTGCTGCTGCTGCTGCACAGTACAAAAAAGGTAAGTGAATTGCCTAAGCTTTTCAGTAATTAGGATGACCACAGTATCTTTATATGAAGGGCTTAAAACCCCTCTATTTTCAGTAGAACTCCTAATTGTACAGAAGTTTAAAGACACTCAACTCTGCATATTCCTAATGCAAAAGAAAGCATATATATCCATGAATGTTTTAATGGGAATATTTATAGATAATTATTCACACAAATACTTCATGTTTTTCAAAATCAGAGCAATGAGAACTGAAATGAACCTGGACCCTGATACTGGCCTGGTGACCCAGTACTCAGCTTCACAACCAGATGTTTCCTATACTTGGACGCATAGGGTAAGTAATATTTTGGCAGGTGCAAAGAGAGAATTGACTTCATGTGCCATATGGTGGCTCAGTACTATATAACCCTTGAGCATGTAAGGTTCTTTATTGCACAAAAATTACAGAGTAAAGGTATCTGAAAATTCATACAATGTAAATACAGAGTCCCAGTGAAGATTCCCAAGGTTACTGTCATCCTGGGTATGGCTAATAGAGATGGGAAGGATGGGGACTGCCCTGTGAGACAGATGCAAGCTCACCTTGCTCAGCTGACATGTGAAATGCCCACCTCATTTTTACTAGATTTAAGCTGAATTCACCTGAGTTTTCAAAGTATTGCTATGTACAAATCTAAAACCTAATCTGATGTAAAAAAAAATGAGCATGTTCCTGCCAATTTGCCAAGAAAGTCTACAGCTCCTCCTTGTTAGTTCACTGGATAAATGACCAAAACCAAGATGTTTTAACTCCACTGATTTCAACACTGCCCTACTTTTACACGAAGTTGTCTCAGCTTTTATGTCATGTAGAAGTCACCCTGATTGGATGGTTTGTTTATTGTTCATAGTACTCTCTATTGCCATTTTGGCTTCTACAGCAGGCCACTTACATATAAATTTAGCTGTTTTGCAAGTGATGAAGTGATAGTGCTTTACAAGGAGAAGTAATGACCACAATGAGTTCTTATTACTTACTGAGACAGTACAACAGTAGGGGAATCAAGCAAGCAATAATAGGGAGAAAAGACTAATTATGAAAGATACTTTTTTTTTTTTTTTAGCATACGAGTCAATTGCAGATAAAGGACAAGCCATTACCTCCCCTACCTGCTGAGGCCTTGGAAGACTGCACAAAAAAACCCAGAGTTACTGCACTCTATGACTTTTTTGCTAGAGGACCTTTGGATTTACCGCTCAAGAAATCAGAAGAATACATTATCCTCGAACAGTATGATCCCCACTGGTGGAAGGCAAGAGACCAACATGGGTAAGAGAGTGGGCAGCTATTTCAATAGACTTACACAGAAATTAAAAAAAACTAAACCAACCCCTGTGAAAGTGAGCAGATATTATGAGACACGTGAGAATATTTAGGGGTAGGTTTGAAAGTGTTCAGTTATGTGCAAGTGATTGACTGGGCAGACTTTCAGCAGTCCATGGTGCCTCAGAATGTGTGGAGAATCTAGAATCTGTTGGGAATTCAGAGTTAAGTCCTAGACTAAGTTATTTCCTGAGCGACATAAGAGTGCTTGAGCACCATGTGAATTGCTGGGCTCTGAGCCATGTGCAAATCCACCTTTCCGTAGTTCAAGTGCTTTCCAATGCAGTGTATGTGTGTAAACACTTCATAAAGACCATAGAGATTATTAAGACACGTGGCTAGAAACAAAATCTGTGATCCAAAAATCTAGGACATTTATAAGAGCTAGATAATTTCCACTAGCATCCTTCCCACATTTATGTTTGTTTCATGTCATTCCTCTTTCTCCTTTGCATTTTCTTCCTTGTATCCTCTGATGTTTGGAATGGTTATATGCTATATAATAACTGTCTCCTTTTCATTCAGATTTCTCCTTTAATAGTTTAAAATTCTTTTTCTCAACTCATATTTGTAGTGAGAGTACACTGATTATTATTTTGTATATGCCTGCAAGTACACACTTTATTTTTCTTCATATAAAAGTCTTGTATAGGCCAGAAATTAAGATAGAAGAAATAATTTTGGTTTCTATTTTTTTTTTTTTTTTTTTTTGACCTTAGAGTTTTCATTAACATGTTCCTCTCAATGCTCTATATGTATCTATCCCAGCTGAGGGGGGACCTTATCAATGTCTATCAATATGTTAAGGGTGAGTTTAGGGAGGATGGTGCCAGACTCTTCTCAGTGTCATCCAATGACAGGACAAGAGGCAATGGGAGTTAAGCTGGAGCACAAGAGGTTTAGGATAAAGACAAGAAAAACCTTTTCTCAGTGAGGGTGCCAGAGCTCTGGAAGGGGCTGCCCAGGGAGGTTGTGGAGTCTCCTTCTCTGGAGACATTCCAGACTCACCTAGATCTATTCCTGAGTGACTTAGTCTAGGTGCCCCTGCTCAGGCAGGGGGGTTGGACTAGGTGATCTTCTAGGTCCCTTCCAACTCCTAACCTTCTATGATTCTATTACTTTTTCATGTCAGTAGAACATCCACCTGCCCCGTGTGAGGCCAAAGGATTATGACTGGGATAAAAAGACTCAAACTTCTGTTCCATTCCCACTTTGGGATTCAGTGTTAATGACATAGTCAGAAGTATAAGGAACCTTTGTAATTCAACAAAAGTTAGTTGTGTATCTTAATCCTATTAATATTTTAAAACATGCCATAACATTATCCCCAATATGTTGTTTCAGGAATGAAGGTCTAATTCCCAGCAACTATGTTACTGAGAGCAAGAGCAATTTAGAAACATATGAGTAAGTACCCTTGAAAATTATAATTGTGCTTTCTTTTCTAAAAATGGTTTGCAGCAATACATTTTAGTGCTTGATTCTTCAGTCTTCATTAGACATGAACAGGTGTTTAAAGAAAGCTCTATCTTTTTTTCTTTTACAAAACATTACTCTTAGAATGAATTAGTGATTTTGATTTGGAAGTATTTGCTCAGAGTGTGTAACATGAAGGTTCAAATACTGAGCACTTCAACAACATTCATTTGCATAATTAATAATTTTAGAATCCAGATGGTTCCTGTTTTTGTAGGCTGACTGCCTAATGTTTCTGTATTCTGATCTCTTCATGTTGTGAACACGTAATTAATTGACTAGAAGCCAATTCCAAATAATTCAGTCTAATTTACTGGAGAGAAGAGTAAAATCCTTTCATGCAGTGACTGGGACTGTAATTTTCATCACACTTTGGCATAACTCTTCCCTGGCCTTTCTTTAGTTTCAGCTCATATTTAGTCACAGTAAATGGGGTAAAATTTATGTGATTTGCAACGGTCCAACTCTAAATTAGCAGATGTTTATATAAGATGATTGCTCTATTTGGGTTTTTGGACTGGCCATAGTACAACTATTAAGATGGATTACTTTTGTGAAACAGAGCAAATGTTAATTTTTACTGGCTGAAATTAGCTCATCTCCTTGTTGCAGGTGGTACTGCAAAAACATAAACAGAAGCCAAGCAGAACTACTCTTGCGTCAGAAGGTAACTCAGTTTATAAACAGAGCTAACTATACCTAGAAAGACCCATCAGCAGAGGCATCAAGAACATTATCACAGTCAAACCCAAATCTCTTTGGTATGCATTAAGAGAGAAAGACATCACAGGGTTTTAAGTTGTAGCCCTAGCAGAATCTGTGTAGATTTTCCATACGAGATAAATCAAATTACATGCTGTTTACTGTGCTTGCTTTTTGTAGGTAACACTGAAAACAGAAATCTTCTAAACTAGTGAGATTACCAGAGCTGAATAAAGAATATCTTCCCTGTATCCTTATGTATAGAGGAAACAGTCCATATTGTGTTCTACCCGCTATCCATTACCAAAGTGCCTAACTCAGTTAAATTAATTAGGTCTTTGCTCAAGGACTAAAACAGGGCTTGGACAAGACAGACCAGAGAAGAACATCTCAAATAGAACTGTTTTACACTATTTTTTCCTAGTGATTTTTTAATTTGACTTTTTAATAAATCAAAGCAATTTCACTACTTCACACTGAAGAGTATAATTCACCTAAAATATTTGACTTCACAAAATTTCCTGACACAATATTTTCCCGTTCACTACTTTTGCTCTGCTATGTAACTGGCTATCAAGTCTTGTTCTTCCCTTCCCAAATAGTCATAGATACTCCCCAAAATTTGGTCATCAGCTGCAAGTCCTATCTCAAGGGAGGTACTCAAGCTCAAAGGTAGAAAATAACTCTACTTTGATTTATTTTCAGTCCAAAGAAGGCACATTTGTTGTCAGAGATTCAAGTCAACAGGGACTTCTTACACTGTCCATGTATTCACAGGCTAAAGGGTGAGTTGCTCTGAAGGGTTGGAATCAAGAAGTGATAGAAAAGCTTCCCTAAATTTCTCAGGTTAAGTGGGTAGGTTGGACATGCAGTGCACAAGAGCAGGGAACCACTGCATTGCTGTTCATGAAAAGTTATCTACCCTGGGGGCAGAAAAGACCTAAGTGGGCAATAAAGATGTCAGTGGACAGTGGATCTGGAAGCCAGCACACAAATGTGCTACTAAGACTAACTGCAGTTATTGAAATCCACACATAATCTGCTGAGAATGCATGATCTGATGCTCACGCATCCCACCCATGCAGGAAATAAGACCTTACATTCCATCTTCCTGTGACTCTTTCTGCATTAAGTGCCATGGCTACCACACCACATTGCCAGAGCCTTTGGCCACCACACTGAACTGCTTCCCTTCTCCACATGCTCTGAGCACTCTAAATTCATCCCATGTTCTGCCATCCCCCAACGTTCTCCTGTCTCTGCTCACCTTCTCACTGTGCAGTCTTACTTTTGCACAGGACTCGCTGTCCTCCCCTATCAGCAGCAAGCACCTACAACCCTTCTCCCATCTTAAGCTGCCTTACACCCCACCTCACTCAGCCCTCCTCTGTGCTCCTGCATCAATGGTATCTGCTTTCCTTCTCTTCCACTTAAAGCAAGAGAGAGGTGTTAGGATCAAGGCAAAGTCATCACTGTTATGACCATCCTCTTTCTCCCTCCTTCCCCTCCTCAGAAAGGTGGGGAGAGTCCTCCCCACCTGAGGACAGGCTTATGATTGCAGAAGGTTACCAGCCTTCAGCAACCACCTCTAGCCTGGAATCCAAACTTAACTTCCTCACTTTGCATCTCACAGAAAGCAGGGATGATGAGCAGCAAAATATACAGAAGCGAGAAAGACAGATAAGATGGAGAACTAGAGAAAAGCAAATGTATCAAATAAAAGCTGCAATGAGGAGCCTTTGGAGAAGCAGAACAGAAAATTTAATCTCACACTACATATGAATAGGCATTTAATTTTGAAGGGGAAACAAGTAATGAAAGCATTTTAATTTTAAAATCTTAGCTTCAAATAAGTGCTTAATTAGGAGGAATGTCTGTTAAGCACTATGGCTATTTTATATGGATGCAATGATAAAGAAATACTGTGCAATAAAAAACATTGTGCAGTATGTCAAAAGGTGGGAGAGAGATCCATTCAGGAAGTCTGTCTTTTTTTTTTTTCCTGAAACTATATCTCAGCTACACATAACCCTTTTAAATTTATAATTGT
Organism: Corythornis vintsioides; assembly: GCA_025447755.1. Taxonomy (NCBI): domain Eukaryota; kingdom Metazoa; phylum Chordata; class Aves; order Coraciiformes; family Alcedinidae; genus Corythornis; species Corythornis vintsioides. Next base: position 21,383 of record JAOEGS010001788.1, read on the forward strand.
ATTCCAAGTTTTCAGATTTTTGTGTGCTTTCTTTCAAAGTGAAATTTAATCAGATTTATAGTATAAATTATTTACTGAAAAATATAATCCTTTATTGATTTCAGAAGCCACAGTGGAGATATTCGACATTATCACATTAAGAAAAATCACTTGGGACAGTATTATGTAGCAGAAAAATATCTCTTTTCTTCTGTTCCTGAACTCATAGAGTATCATCAACACAATGCTGCAGGTAATACGTGCAAGCTGATAAGGTTTTACAACTGATGATTTAAAGCTTCTCGGGCCTTTGAGAGATTGGAAATAACTTTTCCTCTAATATTTTACTTATAAAAAGAGATACAAGTTTTTTTGTCACTGATTAATTCAAATCTGCCATGATCCTTTCTGATATAGTCACAGCTGTGGTGTCTGTCTACTGTGGGGGAAGGGAAACTACCAAACTCATCTACATGTCAGAAATTAATTTTACAGAGCTGATGTATTTACCTTCTCTGGATTCTCTTTGTTCATATTTGACTGAATGTATAATTTTGTATAAAATTAGATAATAATTCTTTCCAGATCTACAGTAAGCACTTGCATACATGCAGTCTAATAAAAGCAGGAGCTATGCTGTGCATCATCTGGCAGCATTCTACTGATTTTGGCAAAAAAAACCCCAACAAAACAGCCCACCCCACAAAGAGTCAAATGCAGAATTAGGGAGCACAAGGACTCTCTAACACTGGTTTGCAGCCTATCAGTCAGCCACCTCTAACTGTTGGCTGATCACAACCTGTTATCATTTTTAGCATTTAAAATACTTTTCACCTTGGTTCTGCCCATCAATTTAATAAAACATTTTTTACCCTGAATGAGTGGAGATGGGAAAACACATGAAGATCCCTCACAGCAGTGTGGAAGGAAGATGTGGGAATGTACAGAGCCTTTTTCTGCAGGGAGGATTGTAAGAAATACCCAAAGCAGAAAAATACCTGAAAGTAATAAAAGAATGCAGGGAGTCCTTGGTGAAGGATGTACTCACTGGTGCTATTGATTCATGAATTGAAAGAAAATAAATGACAGACACAAAAATATTTCTTGCATGGGTATTCAATCTTGAGAAATCATGCTGTCAGGTACCACTTAGGTGAGTGACAAAGTACTGTAATACTAATTTTAAGATCTCTAACATCATAGAAGCAAGAAATATAACTTCTGATTGCATGAATGCATAAATACTTTTGTAGTCAGAGCCCTGTTGAACAATTTTTCTCTTTTTTCTCACTTTAGTGTTTTATCTGAACAAGCTGTAAGCAGAAGTAACGTCAAGAAATAAGAAATGAATATTAGATTGCAAATATTTTTATTTTAGAAAAGGCACAGTATAGCATGCTTCAAAATTGAATAGCTGATCAAAAGAATATTGTTTCTTTGTCACCTACAGGTCTTATCGCTCGTCTTCGACATCCAGTTGGATCAGCTGGATGTTCTCCACCAGCAACAGGAGGATTGAGTTATGGTAAATTTTTGATCTTCTTTTGGTGGAGATTTAGCTATCAGCCTAAGCAAAAATTTAGATCACAATCACTCAGCTAATAATTTTAGCAGTATCTGTGAAATGTTTCACTGTGTGCATTAACTTCAAGTAGCAAGGCATGTCTCCTGGAGGTTCAGGAAAGCTAGCCTGACTATTGAAACATATTGGGTTGCTTTGCAGAGGAGTGGGAAATAAACCCATCTGAACTGATGTTCATGAAAGAACTTGGGCGTGGGCAGTTTGGAGTCGTTCAGCTTGGTAAATGGAAAGCAACCATCAAGGTTGCCATCAAAACAATCAATGATGGTGCAATGTCTGAAGATGATTTCATTGAGGAGGCCAAAGTGATGATGTAAGTACAAAAGGTATTATATCTAGCAGTTGAAACTGAAATGACCAATAAATATATTAATTTAAAACATACAGACAGTTAGATGGGAATGATGGATGTGCAGGACAGAAAGCTTGATGTAAAGGTCTGAATTGGGCTGATGCAGATGCTCACTGCTCCCATTGACGGACTCATTAGCTTGTGCACTGCTTTGTGCTATGGAGCTCAATAGGCAGTAAATATGCTGATAAATAAACATGCTTCTACAACTGTTTTATCACCCATATTTAGGTGCCTCTAGGACCACTGGAGGCCTCATACCTAAGTAAAGCTTTTGAGAAACTATATCACTATTTCTGCTACTTTTGCAAATTAGGGAACTATCCAGACCAGGTCTTGGCACATCTCAAAAGAGAAAAATCCTTGCAGGGCCATGTCCCCTGCTGAAAGGCAGAAGTAACTAGATATTTCCATTTCTTATTATCCAAATCAAATTTTTTATTCACTGCATTTATATAACTGATCAGCTGCTATCAATTCAAAGAATGAACTTTTGTGAGGAAATTGTAGGCAGGGATGTGTTAGACAGTGGGACAACTCTGAGGTCAGATGAACTGAATAGTGTTTTTCAAGTGCTTAGACCATTTTTCAGAATCACCGTGAGAATTGAAGGTCTAGTTTCCTGCCAAGGACAAATGCTAGCCTGTCTAAAATGTGATTTTAAACAGGAAACTCTGTCACCCAAATCTGGTCCAGTTTTATGGAGTGTGCATACATCACAAACCTCTCTATGTTGTGATGGAATTCATGGAAAATGGCTGCTTGCTCAACTACCTTCGGCAAAGGCGAGGGAAACTTGGCAGGGATGCACTGCTCAGCATGTGCCAGGATGTGTGTGAAGGGATGGAATACCTGGAAAGAAACAGCTTTATTCACCGTGATTTAGTAAGTACAAAGGTTTCTGAGGTTTTATGACAAATATTGTCAGTAAAGCTTTAGCACAAACTTCAGATATGTTTCATTTTCCCCAGGCTGCAAGAAACTGTTTAGTCAACGGAGAGCACACTGTTAAAGTATCCGACTTCGGGATGACAAGGTACAAAGCCATTGATACAAACTTCATGACTACATATTCTCAGTCAACTTCAGCATGTCCTTGAGTTAACCTCATTGCTTTCCTCATTGTGGTCCATTTTTGAATTCTGATGAAAGCTGTAATGTTGTTCAAGTTTTGTATCATGTCCTCCTCTTGCTATTGGTGAGTGTAAGACAAGTAAACCAAGAGTCAGGTAAACTTCACAATTGCCCAAGGTGCATGGGGCTGCCAGGAACTTGAAGAAACAAGTTCCCCAACTTTTCTGAGCAGCAAAGAGGACAGAAAGCCCCTAGGTACAGGTCCAAGATGCTGGTGCTGACCTTTAGAGGAGGCAGCAGCTGAGATCTCAGGCAGGAGGCGGGGAGGAGCTGCAGGGAGGGCAGGAAGTGTGATGTGCGCTACTCTGTCAGGGAAGTGGTTTTTCTGCTTAATGAGAGGACCAGACAAAGATGAGGCAAGAGATCACAGTGCACTCTGGTAAGCATGGGTGTGAGAAATGTAGCTCTGACCTCACAGATTTCCCTCAGATGTTGTGCTACATTTTGTAGCTGAGCTGACTGAATGACAGATTGCTTCTCAAAGGGGTTGTCTCACTTCTTTCTTCTTTCCCCTTGCAAGCACAGCACAAACTCTCCACTCCTGTGTTTTGTTGTCTGGGTTTTTTGTTTTTGTTTTTTTGGTTTGGTTGTTGTTTTTTTTTTTTTTGGTTTAATTTCTGTTTATGGGTTGTTTTGGTTTTTTGTGGGTTGTTTTGTTTTCTTTTTCTGCTGGATTAGTAGACTGAATTGGCTCACTTTGGAGGCAGATGAGCTTGAAAGGCAGTGGTGACATTTACCTTGTGGCTGCAAGTCATTTGATCAGCAGACCCATTTTGCTTAGCTTTCCCTTTGGTTCTGCCTCCTATTTCTTGTGGATTACAACACCCCAGCAGTTTGTAATTAAATGCTTGCTTTTCAAAAGCCTGTCCTACACTGAGGCAGTGCCCACTGATTGCACAGCTCCCCAGGAGGGTCAGTATCTGGGGTCTGGGCTCATCCAAATGCACCAGAAAACACAATAAAAAGACTAAGGGTCAATCTGAGAATAATGGATTTGAGTGGCTCACTGTTTCCAAAAGGTGGTAGAGAGACCTGTGATGTGGCTCTAGGACGGGCATTCACTCTCCTAGGGAGCCCACAAGGAGATGATGGGCTCACAGACTAATTATTCTGAGCTCACACAACTAGCCACTACTTATTATTTTGTATTGTTATTTCATATTTTCTTTATCCAGTAACCTCTCATCTTTCTGTGCCTGCATCAAAATAAGAAAGGGAGAAAAAAAAAGGTAATTTATCTCAGTGTGATCTCCTTTAAAAAGTGTTTTTAAATGCTCCAATGCATTATGACTTCTGTAGAATAGATGTTGTGTAGTGCATGTCTGTCACCTGCTCAGGAATGATTAACATTAGGAATATGTGCACATAGTTTGTATGTACATAGGGTTCAATCTAGCTGCTTTTATAATGGTTGCCCTGTAAATGCCTGTATCAGGCACATAATTTCATCTTATCTGGGAGGTAAGCTCCTGTAAGCTTGGCCAAAAATAATTAGTTTTCAATTTCACCTGCAAGAGCTGTTGTCTTGTATGTGATGAACCTTTCTTTCCATGTTGCTTCTGTAACAGAGTGTCAGATCCCATCCTTGGGCAATTAGGAAGTGCAGCTCTCTATCAGTAATGTTTGGGTCAACGAGTGGTTGAAGGGTTGAATTATTTTAAAAAGACACAAACATTATTTATTGCTTCTGGTTTTCCTGCCCATGGTGAAGGGATATATCCTCACAATATATACCCAGAATATGACAGTAACAATCAACCTGTCAGTCTTATGGAGGGTATTAAAATGTTTTATTCTGACATACTTCCCAAGAATAATTAAAATAATTCGTTGAAACAGAAATCTCTACAAGTACATAGCTTCCAGTGTGGGTATCTATGTGCATTAGTGATACCATGTCCTTGTTTCCAAATTGGCACTATTTTTATGGAATAATAAACTATCTGTGGAAACTGCTTGCCCTTTATCATTCAAATATGTTCTGTTTCCTGTTATTCTTTAGGTATGTCATAGATGATGAATATATCAGCTCTTCAGGTGCCAAGTTCCCAGTGAAATGGTCGTCTCCTGAAGTCTTTCATTTCAAAAAATATAGCAGCAAATCAGATGTCTGGTCATTTGGTGAGTTGAATAGATGAATGCACAACACACTTCCCTAAAACTACTAATGTGATTTAGGAAAACGTAACTTTTTACACATGCCACCCATCTTAAGCTTTAGAACTTCATTTTTTAAGTCTTGCCTGTATTGGACAACTGTGTTTTTCAATATCAAGAGTAGTTTTCTAAAGTTATCTAATTTTGTTACACAGCTTGTGGGTTTGGAGTTTTTATTTTATTCTAAATATTTCTGACCTTTCGCTTCTAGGTGTACTGATGTGGGAAGTTTTCACTGAAGGCAAAATGCCTTTTGAATATAAGTCAAATTCTGAAGTTGTCCATGAGATTTCTCAGGGTAACCGACTTTATCGACCACATTTGGCATCACATACTGTGTACAAAGTCATGTACAGCTGCTGGCATGAGGTTTGTTGCCCTTTTTTTCCTGTGATATTACACAGAATTATTGTTGAGGCTGGAACAGACCTTTGAGATCATCAAGTCCAGCCTAAGACCTGACACCATGACACCCAGCTAGACCATGTCACCAAGTGCCACATTAAAAATAAAATGTAATTTAAAAATAGTAGCTCATATGTACACATAACCATCTTCTGATTTCTGGTACTATAATTGACCAATTTGCTAGTATAAATTTATCCTTTGCTTTTCTTTTCAGAAACCTGAAGGACGTCCAACTTTTGCAGAGTTAATAGAGACCCTCACAGATATAACAGAAATGGGATAACCAGAGATTTTACACCAGTATATTTACTGAAAGGTTAACATTAAACATGTCATAATATAGCTAGTAGAGAAAAACTCAGCCTTTTACACCAGGCTCTACTTCAATCACAGTACCAGCATCTGACAGAGACTGGTTTAGGACTCTCAAAGCTTTATTGTCATAATCAGGGAGAAAAATCTTTCCAGAAAGAAGTAACCAAGCTTACAGGCCCTTTTATTTATCAATATTATTAAATTATTTAACACTTAATATGGCTCATGCACTGGGGAATACTGAATGATGGCAGCAAAAATAACAGAAGAACCTCTGATAAACTGTAGTTAGGCCATGTTTAAAGGCAAGCCTTTTTGCTGTCCAAAGCATCCAGCACTGAAGAAATGGAGCAGTGTTTCAGAAAGGGCAGCAAGCTAACTGACCAACAGCCAGAGCAGTGCCCACATATGTGCCCCTACCCACCACTGAGGACAAAATCAGGCAAAGGGAGCAGTCATAATTTATCAGCTCCCAAGTAATATTTGAGCAGCACTGAGCACCACTGAAGCATTTTATACCTGCATTGCAGGTCAAGGTGTCTTCTCTACCAATTCTGTATAAAAGGAGAGTAAGGATTATTTTATCCACAGGTCTTCCACAATTTTCAAGTCTTGTCTCCCATGCCTTGCCTGCTGCTGCCTACTCAAATGCCCACACTTGCCTTGGTCCTCCCCTTGCAAGTGCCCAGAATGGTTAATGGGCAAGTGAAAACTGGAACCTGGTAGTGCTTTGAACTAGTCTAGCTCAGCTGGAACCTGTGACACCTGACATGGACAATGTTTGTAAGCCTAATTCTTTTGATATTACTCACTTTCCACTTCAAATCTTTATTGTGGCTGATACAAATACATTGTAGAGAATACAGATTAAGTTCATATTTATTTAATATAAAATGGATCGTTACAAATAAATAGGTTCTTGAAAATATGTGATTGCATTGTGAATTATTTATAGGTAAATACATCATAATAGTTTTATAGCACTCTGTAGACAAAATATGTTAAAATGCACTAACTAGGAAGGGCTGAGTTCTGCTCAATTTAATTTTCAGTTTCAAATTTTAAAAATAACTGTAACAAAATGAAATATATCAACCCTCCTAAGTTTTGAATTCCCAGAAGATTGTCATCTCTGAGACAAATTCCCTCCTAGCATGAATCATTCATTTTGTTTGCAATAGTATTTTGACAGTATCATCCCTTGGTAAAGGAAGTTTTTAGTCCTTTTGTTGGCATATTTGGGAGTACCTTCAAACACACTTCTAAGGCATTTCTGATTCAGGTGTTCCTATTGTTTCATATCATCTGCTAGAAGAATTGCTGCCAACTGATGTCACTGTTTACTTTTAACATCAATTTGCCTATGGACATTCACTTCCTTATCAGAACTATGACTAAATACAGATCTATACAACACCATACACGCATTAAGCTCACCTCCATTTAAGCCCAGACCACAGAAGTACAAGGCTTTTCAGCAGATAATGTGCCACAAAGGTGAAATTCAAACTGTGCCTGCAATACAAAAGTATCTGGGGACTTTGAATAATGCATGAGGCATATTTTTTTTAATAGCTCTTGTAAAACTGGTTTAGCCACGTTTATTACTGCAAGTTAATATGTAATATCCCACAGTATCACGTAGTAAAAAGCAGCTCCATTAGGTTTATGTACTAAAAGCACCCTGCTCACACCCATTTCACTGAGCTGTCCCAGGGTGAATATGCATTCACCCTTGAAACCTGTTGGTCCATAATGCACAGAGCAAATAGTGCTTGGCTACCAGGCTTCTACTTCTCAATACAGTCTTTCTGTAGGGTGCTTTGGGAAAATAATAAGTAGGCTGTTATTAACACTGACACAAATTTAACAGCTGCTATCATCAGGCTGACAGTACATAAATGAAAAAAACACTAGAATATGTTCCAGGGTCAGCGAAGCCAGTACTTCATCAGAAACCAGAAAGGTCTACAGGACAAAGGTCAGGTATGTACAGTGTATTTACTTACCAGAACAGCTACACCCATAAATACTAAATAGGCCACTGTAGATCTCATGGTGTCTCTCAGCTTAGCTCAAATTCTAACATTTTCTAAAAATGAAAATGACTTATGTGGGTGAACACTGAATGCTACCCATGGCACTAGCCATAAAGAGGCACATGTGGGCAAATGGATGTCTGTCTGTTTGCTGTTCTTTTAACAACAACTTTGAGTTGTCTTCATGGCTGTTTAGGAATGGCTGGGAACATAGGTAAAAGATGGTAGAAGAGATTTCTATAGAACCTAATAAACTAACTTACTTACAAACTCCCTGCAGATTATTTAGCCTATTCAAGTCTTCTTGACCTGACTACATTTAGTCAGTGCATCTATGTAATGAATTTAATTGCCCATTAATTTGTCCTGAGGTAGGCTAGTAATGAGTAGCTGCCAGAATTTGTTTTGTATCAGCATTTAAAAGCCATAATTTGTTTAGCAATGTATTGCCTCTGAGGTTTTCTTTGTTCTAGTTCCTAACCCTTCGCCCTACTTTCCAAAACACTGCAAATTACTTTAAATAATATCCTTCATTTCACTGCCTGGAAAAACCTGACAACTCACTAATACAGTCTTCATAACTCCTAAGGCAGAAGAGCTAAGCCTTTGATGTTAAAAAATGGATTTTGAAGGAGCATGATTGACAAGAAATATATTTAATAAATGTTTTGGGTCACTTCTATTCAAGATTCATTGGTAAGTCATCAAAAATTAAAATTTTGCACAAAATTTTATATTGAAAACTATAATGGTTAAACAATATTTTCCTCATATTAGATCTCTAATGAATATCCTTCAGGTAGACTATTTACAAGTTTGCTTGGTAATAAACTATAAAAATAAAGTCTGAAATATTAAGGCCATTGCTAAGATAATAGCAGAGTGCTTGTCACTCCAGTAAGGATTCAGTTAGAGAAAACTGCACTTTGTAATCATAGCTTACAAAGACTAGTCTTTTTTTCCTAAAATTCTCCAATAGGAGATGCATTATAAAAGGAACAAGGTTGTCCAGTGCCTGACCTACAGTCACCATCAGGTTTTTGTCTCTTATGCCAATTACTGAACATTTTCATTCATTACTACCCGAAGCAGGCACAGCAGAGTGGCACACACTTAACTGGCCTTACAGATGGTTTTCCAGAGGATTATAGAAAAGAAGACCACTCTGGTAGACACAGGTGAGTTAAGTCTGCAATTCATGCTACTTGGATGATGAATGCTGCTTGAGAGTTTCATTGGCTGAACAAAATGTCATCATCATCATATGCCAGAGCTGGGTCTTCTATGCTCTCCAGTGAAGTGTGGCATGTTTCATATTCATGGTGTGGTAATGATGGTTCTTTGGCAACAGTAGACATCAACTGACTCCAGGTGATATTAGTATTTTTGAAAGCATGCAATAAAAAAATGCCAATGATAATACTGCAGAATCCACTCAGAGTTCCGATGATGTCACCCAGGTCCATACCACTCCACTCCTTGAACAGGATGATGGAGCATGTCACAACCATTGTGGTGAAACACACATAGTAGATAGGTGTTACTAAAGATGTATTGAACACATCCAATGCTTTGTTGAGATAGTTGATCTGAGTGCTGACTGAGAGCACCAAGACACCCACCAGAATGTAAACTGATGGATGTTGATAAACTGGGTTGTGCTCCAGCATTTGTTTAATGGCAATGCCCAGGCCTTTCACTGAAGAGACAGAGAAGGCTCCAATGAGTGAGCAAATTAAAATATAGATCAGTATATTTGTCTGACCTTTCCTTGGAGCCACGATAAAAATCAGCACGAGGGCAGCAACTGTTATGAGAACAGCAAATGTAACAAATGCTGTAAGAAAGAGGCAAGAGAAAAGAGTAATGTACATAAGAGAAAATACCAGACAATGTCCAAGTACATGCTAAAAGGTTTTCAGTGTCCTCAATGCTTCTCTATGAACAGTAGTAGAAGCACACTTGCATACAGACCTGGATCTTGTAGCTTTCTTTCCAGTTCATCTAGTGAGGTGATCTCCTCCTCCCCAGGGGCATGAATAACCATGACCGTTGACCCCAAAATGCTCAGCATACAGCCCAACTTTCCATGAATATTCAGCTTCTCATTTAGAAAATAGGATGACAATACAGCACTGTTTGGCAAAATATAAATAAAAGGTTCAGCTCCACCATCCAAGGAAGACATTCAACACTTGGGTAATGTGATAGTCATTAAAAATCTCTTTTAAATTTGAATATATGGGGAACCAGCCTGAAATAATCACATTTTAAAGAGTTTGGCAAGAGGGTTGTCAGGACCAAGACAGATCAGGTTTTAGGGGGGTTTAGCAGCCCTGATCCTTCCCCTCCATTTTGTAAAGGATCTGAATTACTCAAGGAATTTCTCATTACTGATTGCCTGGATCAGGGGTATGAACTCTCATGCATCTCCAGAATGATTACACAAGCTGTTATTTTCTTCAAGAAATGGTTGAAAGGACTTAATTTGCCATTAGGATCAATGCAGACAAGTTTTGTCAACTGCTCCTCACCCTTTCCTGGGCTACCCAGGGATAGTTTCTGCTTGTCTTGACAGGACTCCTCCAAAAACACAGAGAAGGCACATCTCTCCTTTTGAAGAGGACTTACCCCAGGCTCTCCAAGGCATTCAAGATTTAACCTGGGGGTAATAACATGGCCCAAATGAGGCCACTTCACAGAGCACATGATTATCCAGATAGAGCACAACCTTAGGCACAGACACAGACTTAACGGTGTGTGTACAGGCTCACAAATCTTTTTTCAACCCACTGTTGTTTTTCAACCCCAGCTATTTTTTTCATACCACTTCACTGACATGAAGTTCTCACAACCTCTCTGTTTCATGAAAATTGGAGACTGCTATCCACATCAAAGAAGAGGACAGTAAAACTCAGGCTCTTTCATAGAGCAGCAGCCAGGTATCCTCTTAGTCTGCATCTACCTACACACTGATCCCAGCACATCTGTAGGTGACAGTGTTACACTGTTTTTTCTATGACAGACCAGCTGCATTTTTAGCAGCCAGATTAATGCAGTCATCTTTAAAAAAAACCCACAGCAAAACATGATCCAGGTTGGTTTTAAACTCAATGTTTCATATAGGATACTGAGGACTTCAAGAGTTTTTTCACTTAATATACATAATTCCATTTCATTTCTAAATTGTTTCCCAGAACATTCATTCTAAGTGGTAATCCATGTCTTTTCTGCTTCTGTGATAGTCATATTAATGTATGTGCTTAAATACTTGGAAATTATTTGTTTATGCATTGGAAATAATGAGTGTTTGAAAGGCATTGGTATTTCAAAACAATCACAAATTTTAACTGTGGATATTAAAAAAGCAAACATTTTCTTTGCCTTCTTTCCAGAAGGACTTGGAAAAGACCAAACAAACCCAAAATGTTTGCTAAGTGTGCCTTAATATGAAATTATGCTCCTATAAAAAAAAAAAAAAGGGTTTTGAAACATTTTAATATGGAAATCCTGTATTTTCTTTTGATTTTTTTTTTCCACAACTGAAGAACAGGATAAGACCTTTTAAGAAAGCTTCATTTCTCTGTGAAAAAAATCAATGACAGCCTTCTACCACTGTGCAGCAGTACACCTGGTGTATGCTGATAAGAATACTTTATAATATAGGTTGAAGGCTGTTAAGAAAGCATATATTAGTCTTTGAAGCAACTTATTCCTTCTACACAGAAAATTCAGTTATAAATAAGAAAGTGATCTTTTGACTGAGGAACAAAAAAGCATTTTTTTTTTCCATACACTGCTTTTCAGTTTTCTTATTAAAATTTTCTACTTTCAGCCCAGGACAGTATTTTCCATCATCCAGCAAATGGGTTATTTGGCAAGGTTTGCACCCAGTTTGTACTAACCTTATGAGAACGCTCAGTGCACCCAAGGGGGTTACAAGGGTTGCAGGTGCAAAGGCATAGGCAGCAAAGTTTGCAGCTTCTCCTAAACCCACTGAAAAAGAAAGAAGCATTTGGATGATTTTCAGTGGGAGGGAATGAAAGAAATATCAATATAAATAGCCTGTATGATAGCAAATATGAACACTATATATGCAAATTTTCTGAAAGAAAAAGCATCTAACCTCTTCTGGACATAATAAAGGCTGAAGTAAGTTAAATACTTTTTGTTCTAACTACTCCTAGAAGCTGGACAGATTCAATCTCATAATTTTTGACTGGATAGTAAAGAAAAGGTTGTTACTCTGCAAAGAGTAAACACAGTATTTGATAGACAGGAATACCAGGACAGCTTCTGTCATAAAGGTGATTGCAAAGACACTTTTAAGTAAGGGGAGTGAAAAATCAGAGAATAAATCTGTTTAAAACAATCTGCTCATGTAGCATTTACATACAGGTTGAAAAGAAAGAGGTCACTTACTTGAAAGCAATCCAGCCCACCAAAGCCATTCCTTCAAATAAGAATATCCACCCTGTCCTGAAAGCAGACAAAATCATCTCATCTTGAGGAAAGACATCACCTTCTTATAACAAACTGAACTACAGCTTCATATTTGCCTCATCATATAAGGTACTGAAAGATCATGTTATGCAGATGCAACATAATATTTATTTTTTAATGGCATTTTTATTGATCACTTTACTGCTTTGTGGCTTGGACTACTGAACAATTGTATGTGACTAAATTTCAAGCAAAAGTAAAATGTCCATGAAGATTGTTGCTGAGCTTAAGAAATGCTTCTAGATGCTTTCCTGTGTCTGATGCAATATATTAATACACAGCCTGCTGCATTTTGACAGGTTTTTTTATGATAAATTAGAGAGAAAACTGCCAGTGCTAGCATTCATTTTTTGGACATAAAATTTAAGTACATTGAACAGTTGGTTCCGCATTTGTTTCATATAACCACAATATCCGAAAGAGTATATTTCAATAAACACAGCAAATAAAGAAAATCTTCTAAAGGCATATATTTAAATCAATGCAAAAAGAATAATGAGATTAGTCAAATGAGTCTTTCTTTTAGCTCTTAATATGTTGACTTCAATGAAATGCTAGTATTAAGTGTAGAAACTTTTGCAGTAAATACCCTTTCTACAGCTCGCTGTACTTCCTTTAAAAAAAAAAACAACAAACCACAAACAAATCTAAACCTGGTTACCATCTTAAGACTTTCTGTCTTAAAGGGGGAAAAAAGGATGCAAATAAGAGAAAGAAAGGCATTTTGAAAGGTAAGATGAATGGAGAATTTGATCTGGTATCTAACTGCTGTCAGGAAAGAAATGTCACCAATTTATTAGACTCACCACTGAGCCCATAGCTCTAGGAATTCTAAGATCCCAGACTCTGCAATCACATGCAGAGAAGTAATATTGTATTTCCACCCCTAGCCAAGGCAGGACTTCAGATCACTGTTAAAGTACAACAGCTTCCAACTACAATAGTTTTAAACACGTGGTATGGAACCTCAAAGCTTTGCAAAGTTTGAAGAGGTGTTTCTGTCCCCAGTGGGAGCAAGGCAGCCACCACCACTTACCAGCTCGAGGGACTCCTTTGTTTGCCAGCTTCAAAAGTCCTTTCTTCTTCAGTATGAAGCTAGAACCAATGAAGACACTGGAGCTTATGGCCAAAGCCAAGCCAAGGTAGAGGTGATACCTGCTTCCAGCAGGTGTGGAAATGCTCCTGTTCCCTGCACTGAGAGTCTCGTCCATGGAGTGGAGGAGGGAAGAGCGCGACTCAGACACGTTGATGATCTGGCACCATGCTTGGCAGGAGTCATGGCAGGCAAAAGACAGCACAGTACCTGGGAGGAGAAAAAGTAGGATAAGTGATTCATGAACGAGACAATTCTTGGGGAGCCTCATCCTTACACTGCTCACTCCTTTCCAAGCCTTCCCAGAGCACTTCTCATTTCTGATAGAGCAAATAACTTGTAAAATACACAAAACTTACACAGTGCTGCCCCAGGTCATTACCCACCTCTGTAATTCACAGGTGCGTACCTTATTTTATTTATCTTTTTTCTACTACATTGGCTCAGTCAAGTGATTAGGGCAATACCGAGGAATGCAACACTAAAATATTATCTTCAATGTAAATTACAACTTGAATCATAAAAGCTAACCCTAGATCTCAAGATGAAAGGGTTCTTTTGTGTTGTGTGGAGACCACATCCCCCAAACACAAACACAGAGCCAAATCCATGGTTTCAGACTTTGTCTGCTAGAGTAAGCCTGCTGGTATTCTGGGTTTCTGCTTAAGTTTGTAGCTGAGATTTGGAAACAATAACATTTTTTTAAAATATTTTTTTTTTTAATCTATATAGGAAGCAAAGTCTTGCTGCATATGGGCTCTAATACATTTTATTTAAATTGTTCAGTGACTACTATGTGAGCCAGATCTTTAACCACTCATAAAATAATTTGGAGGTGGAGGCCTCATTATACTTCCCAACAATTCCCATCTAGCCTCTTACAGCCCCTAGCTGAAGGAAGGCCACTGTCTGCAAGGGACAGTCCTCCTGGCTATCCCTGCACACAGCTGGAATAGCTTTAAAGAACCACCTTTGTGGAAGTAAACATTTTATTGTGAAGACATGTTTTGGAAGGAAAGGTTTTATTGTTGAGACATATTGTGAAGACGTTAAAATACGAAACAGCTGATGTGGAAATACAAAAGCTGAGTCCATTGTGATTCATATAAAGCACTGGATGCAAAAAATAATTTTGCTTTCCATGTTTCACCTGTAATTAAAATGACACATGAAGGATTCATCCTGCTGAGTGGCACCATCTCTTCCCAACCCCCAAAAGAAAAAAAAAAACACTTGGAGACTTGGCAGAAAACAACGTGCCTTTGTGTCTCTACATACATAAGCTCTAAAAATAGTAATGTTCTATCAAAAGTACTTCACTACTCAACTAACAATAAGTAACCTTAGATAAGTCACCCAATACTGTTTTGAAAGGAATATTTAAAATATCAAAAACAACTGCTGATACTAACACTGGGAGACAGCACCCTTCACAAGTAAGGAACTAGAGTAAGTATCTGATACCAGTTTTCCTGTGCCATACTGGGAAACAAATATACTACAGGCAATTATAATTAGTTTTTCAGGTTGTGCAATCACATTTCCTTGTTTGCCAAAAGAGTTTTCATAGAGTAGGAGTTGTTTTGTATTGCTAAGCCAGACTTCATAAAAATGGGTGCAAGATGGGTATGTCCATATCCTACAGCTGAAGATTAAAAACTTAAAGAATTTACATCTACATGAAATTACTTTTGCATAGCATATAAGATAGATAGTATTCTGCCATCTTATCATTACTAGGAGTTAAAATTGGATAAAATAAAATGAATTTGCATCTGTGTCTGAAAGTATTCTAAAATCCTAAAGTTAGCATACACTGGAAGAAAATTTTGCATATACTTACGTTTTGACAAATATTAAATAATAAAAGAAAATTACAGAGAAGCCCTTCAAGCATAAATGTTTCTCTTAGCTAATATATATCACAAGACAGCAAAAAAGTGGAGAGGTTGACAGTAAATGAAACCCCTTAGTTCTCAATACCTTATAATGATGCCAAACTGGACTGGTGGTGACATCTGCACCCTCCCCACCCCCCCTCACCACTCAGCTACTATGGGCTTTATGTAAGAAGCAGCAACATTTCTTGCCTTTAATAAAAAGAAAAGCCATGAAGATAAAACCCCCTGGTAAGTATGGTCTTTTAGCTGCCCAAATTGGTAATGGCAGTTTCCTATCAGCATGTTGGCTTTCTATGCTGAAGAAAAGAACACCCTTCTGCCCACTTTTTGTGAATGGTGTACTTTCATTTAGCTGAAAATGAATGGCAGGTGTATACCTTTCCATATGACACTACTACTAATTTTTTTCTACTGATTCTTAAGTTTTTCATTCCCCATCAGACTTCACAACATCAAATAATGAAAATTTAATCATGCCACCTGTACTAAGTCACTGCTACAGGATGTTTCCTTTCTGAAAGACTATCTTTGCTCACATTTACAAAGAGAAACTGGATTTTTTTGGCCTGTTCCATCTGTCAGCTGAGAAAAGTCATTCTGAATTGTTTTGATCTCTGTTTATATTGCTGAGAAGCTTTTCCTAGTTTTTTAAAAAATAACATGTAATTTGTTCCACTTGGCATGTAAAGTGGTATGTCACTCCACTTATGAAAGAACCACCTAAGAGCTAAGAAGAGAAGTCTGATCCAGGAATTTAAATTATTTTATTGACTACTGTGATCAGACTGAAGATTACCTGGAAGGATTGAGGAAGGTGACAAATCTCTGTGGCTTCTTGGCTTGCTCAGCACCCAGTTTCTGTAGCTAAGCAAGTTTCACCTCCCACTTCCAAATGTGAACAAACATGAACCTCTCTGCAGAGCCCCTCCTTGCAGAAATAAACTTTCTCAGGTCTGACTCAAGGCTGATAGCAACAGGAAACCCATCCGAGTTTAGGTGGCAACTGTTGTAATTTCTAAAGTGTTTTTACAATTCATCTAAATCCTAAAAAGTTTTCTCAGATGCCTAATAGAGATGCCACATGAGATGGGTACATCAGCCAGCCTAGCACTACCCATTCCACCTTGCAAGTTTAACATGCTGTCATTTGCAGTCCTCCAAGAACCTGACGTACCCTGCAGTGCATTAGCCACAGCCAGTGTCGTTTTTATGCAGCCACTGAAGACATGGACCTAAGTCACCTAGAAAACTATTTGCTTTAATCAGACACATAATTGGAATGTTTTTATTGTGCTCACGAGTCAATTCACACCTGGCAGGAACATGAAATGCCTCTCTCTCTCTCATCTGGGAAACACCAAGGTCTGGTTGCTGAGGATGTACCAAGCGGCACTTAGGGATCATCCCTGGTACATTCCCATAAAACCTCACCAAAGGTGTTGTAAAGAGTAGGACACGAGGGCAGCATCACAGCAGCCTCCCCGCTCCAGCAGCATCACACTCCTCGGAGAACAACCGCGTGATGTCACGACAGAGCTAAGTCTGACGTATGCGGGGGTCACGACAGCTGCTCTCCCCCTTCGGAGGCAGCGGCAGCGCGGGGGGGCTACATGAGCGATGCCGAGCGCCGCGCACGTACCGCGATCGCCTCCGCCCTTTGCCGCGCACCCCCCTCGCATCTCCGCGTCGCCAGCGCCGCGCACCTGCCGCGCATTCCCGGCTCGCCCTCCCCGCAGCGCCGCGTCCCCAGCGCCGCGCACCCACCGCGGGC
>JAOEGS010001790.1:9006-20091 GCA_025447755.1 Corythornis vintsioides
TTATATTTTATAGCTATATAGTGAATGCATATATATGTATATGACTTAGGTTCACATATATAAAAATATGTATGTATGGTTAAATAGTATATTTATAAGGTAAGTATATATGCTTTTTGCTTTTTGCTCTCTTAAAAATCTCATTTGCTAAGAGTCTCCTTTCCTTGCTTTCTGGATCATGTTTGATCTGTGTCCTAAAGAAATTACTGGTCTTGAAGGGAAAGCTGGAGTATACAAAATAAGGCAGATTTTTTGGCTTTGCTTGTAAAACAGGAGTTTTAAACTGAATTTGAGTTTCAAGTGAAGTTGAAAAACAGTGGAGTGTTATTCCATCTTTTGTTTTCAAGACATGACAGATTTTCCCACAGATTTCTTTATGATTACAATTCCTCACTTTACCCCTGTCCCTCTGAGAGTCTTTAGTAATAAATGAACTGTTAATATTTGGACTGGTTTGGAAAAGGCATCTCATTTAGAGACAAATTTCTCTCTAGAGGCAGCTCAGTAGCACATCCCAAGAGGCTTTTGGACAACTGAAACACAAATATTTGCATTGCACTGGTCTTTAGTTCAGTCACGTGCTGCTGTGTGCACCACCCATGGTCACAGTCAATACCATTTTTAATAGGAAATTAAAATGCTGCAGATTTTCAGTGGTGTTTGTAAATCAGTTATGGTCCAGTGATAAGAGAGGCAGCTTTCTGGGGAGATTCTACAGAAAATGCCACTGAAAAGACAATATTTGTAGAGACTAGAAAGAGGTATTCATCAAGAGATGTTCATTTTGATTCACTGTTTGCCTTCTAACCTTGTGTTGCACTAAAATAATGCATTAATGTGACCTTTCAATACATGAAAAGATGGAGAGAGGCTTTTCATAGCTCTCTGAACACGTGCCCAATATCCTCTTTATCCCAGTTGGTTATACTCACACAGCTGACAGGTAAAGTTAAAACCCAGTACAAAAACTCTGTTTAAAATGATAAATTTGAATATTATAAATCTGAATCTTAAAGAGCTGGTTTCTTTTTAGACATCCAATGGTAGGGAGTTTTGAATTCATACATCTTTAAAAGGCAGTGCCAGTTCTGTTGAGAAATCCAAAATAATGACCTTGAAATAATCTACCAGGCCACAGTTGATCTCTGTTGACAAGGCCTCCAGGGCTTTTCTTGCTAGGATTCCACTTCAAAGCAGGCAGGCTGAGTTGCAAACAAAAAGAGCTTACACTCCTCTAGCTTACAGTGCAATCTGCTTTTTCTCTCTTGAACTTCTCCTGAATTTCTGCTCTAGTTACTTCAGGCCTAGCAGAGTTCTGAAGAGCACTGCCTGGAAACCATTGCAGGCAGTTAATTGGATATTCTGCTGATCAAACTGCTGGCAATACTCATCAAATGGCCACACAAATGAGGCAAGACAGAAATTTTCATATATTTCATAAATTTTCATCCTAAAATGGTGGTGTCTTATGAAAATGAATGGATGTGTCTGGCAGCAACTGAGTTGCAGATTCCCTGTTTGCAAGATCACACCACACTGGTTTTTATTCAGCACAGTGTTAATTACAAGGGACATTATGCAAAGTAGGAGAAATTCAGAGAATCCCAGGATAGACACAAAAAAAAAAAAAAGACCCAAACAAACAAATTAGTCAAGAACAAAATAGTTTTTCCATCATTAAACCATCTCGTGATAAAGAAAACATTTGTCACGTAATCATTTGCTAGGATTACAATGTGTGCTTGTGGTATCACACTACAAAAAATAATCATGTTAATACAAGATTTCCAAAGGAATTTAAATCATTTCAAAAGACAGGAAAACCCCCCCACTTTCTAAAAATGGACAATGGATACAGAGTGTTTGTTTCTACCTGATTTATTTTCTTTTTAAATCTAGAAAAAAAATGAGTATGTTGTTGTAAATGGTGCTGCTTAAAGTTCTGCAGATATTTTGGAAATTTACCCTATTAGTCGTGGATTTAAAACTATTTTCTATCACAAATGTTGGTAAAGTTTTGTGTCTCTAGTAAATATTTTTTTTTGGGGTGAGCTCCATGTTGTTTAATGACTCCTCACAACCCTCTATTTAAGGACTTGACAATGTAATTGAAAGTCAGGAACCTTGAGCAGGCTGGGTCATAGCAAGAGATAATATTGGTATTTTAGTCAGCTTGCTAATCTGATAGCTGAGGCTATTTGAAGAAAAAAATCTTTTGATATTATGAGACAAAAGAAGACAGCAATAGAGATCATTTGAGTGGGAAAAAAAAAGAGTTGATGCATAAGAAAAAAAAAAAAAAAGGAAAAAAGGTCAATTCTTCACAGAAACATCCTTTATCTATTTTTTTTTCCCTCAGCAATTTACTGTATTATTTAAATGCTGCTTATTGTTGACTCTCCATATCTCATATTCCTCAGAAACCCACCAGTCCTGTCTTTGGATTTCAGTCTTTCAACATTCAACACTTTGATAATAGTTTCCAAATGATTTCTCAAAAACTCAGGCTATTTTATCAAATTCTTATATAAAGAGAATTTGACTCACTGAAATAAACATATTAAGTAAATAGGAGTCATTGTTAAGTACACTGTAGAATATTGACTTTATTGATTATTAAACATTTCCAGGGGAAATCCTGGAATAGATTTGGGTGTTCTCTCTTGGATTGCTTTGGTTTTCTGATTGTTGGTTTGTTTTCCCTGTTCAGTACACTGGAACTTTCTTTTAAAGGAAAATTTTTAATTTAAAAAAAAATTAATTTAAAAATTAAAATGATGCCTAGATAATGTCTTGAGCAAAGAAAGCATTTCTTGCTCAGCATGTCACCATAATCAATGAATCCCATTTCTCCTTTCACAATATGAAGCACTATGGAAGAAAAAGTTGAAAAAAAAAAAATTCATCACAGCAAGTTGGATTATTCAGTCCAAATGGAGATGTTTAACTTTGAATTGCTTCAGTCTGATCTGCTAACACACTTAAAATCACAGGATGGAAAAAAAACCAACCCTAAACTTGCAGAGGGTGATTCATTTTACCCTAAAATACACATCTAGCATGAGTCAGGATGGGCCTTCTGGTTGCCTCCATTGCTCCCCACGGACTGGAAAAGAAACCAGATTGGATCCAAGTTCAGTTATGAAGGTTTAGCTATGTCAAGGTGAGACAGAGCATATTTCTACTCCCCAGCACACACATCTACCTGATTTTACTGCATTTATACATTCTACTTACCTCTTCTAAAGCTTTTTCCATGGTTTTTTGGTTGGTTTGTTTGGCTTTTTTTTTCCCTTTTGGCCATGTGGCTGCTTGTGACCCATCAGAATCTGATTGGAATGTCATAATTAGGTCATCACAGACCCTCTACCTTGGTGTTTCTGGGCATCACTGACTCAGATGGCAATTATTTCTAGTTCTCTTCTAATAGAAGTATGAGGTTTACAGAGTTTTCACTCCAACTACTGTACCATAAAGATAAAGGAAAAAAAATTTCCGTTATCTGGGAGGCACAAAATCACAGGGGTTAGCAATGGAAAATTAAGATGGAAATATGTATTAGATGAACTGTTTCTCTGTTATGTCAGAAGAGTCATTTTCCTCTGCATTATGCTGTCTAGGACTTCATCCAGTTCCAAATAATTAGATTTTCACATATCCCCAGGCAGACTATTCCAAAGATAAATGCAGATGAATGACAGTTGTTGCATTACTGGATTTTTTGTTGTTCTGCTTGTTATTCCCTCACCACCCTCAGGTTTATTCCTGATTATTACAGCATGGATCTTCTGATAGGAACGTTGGATATGGTTGGTTGGTTGGTTTGGGGTTTTTTGGTTTGGTTTGGGTTTTTTTTTGTGTTAACCACACACTAATGCCTTTTCATTTTCCTCCCAGTTTATTTATAACTTAGCAGCTTCTACAGAGTTACTGGTATTTTGCTCTGTATTTTTGTGACAGCTGATCCCACTGGAATCCTTACTTAAGTACAGTTCTTTATTAATCCAACTAATTATTTATCAGAGGCTATGGCTATAGGTCTCAACATTGAGAAACAGCCTATTCAACTTTTGTGACTTAAGCAGATTTTTTGGGGGGTGATTTTTCCATTCTAAGAAGCACCAATCCTATCTGTGCTTGTTTCCCACCTTCTGCTGACAAATTATTTTATATTATAGTAGATGTACAAAGCCATCAGTACACAGAATTCAGAGGGACTTCCTCAGCCATATATCCATTTTTTGAGCAATAACTGCTCTTGATCTAAAAAACAAAATGACTCAATTCCTTTTAGTAATTAAAAGAATAAAAAGGTTTTAAAGAGCTAACTACCTTTGGGTTTATGCTTCTGATGTACATAATAGACAACTCTTACCTTATTTTTTATCTTCTGGCACAGAAGACTAAGGCATCCAACTAATTTTATTTTAATTTTAATTTTTTTTTTTAATTCTTTTTTTTTTTTTAATCTAATTAATTTTGTATCTGTTACCTGGAAAATACTGTTTGAATCTCTTTGAAGTTTCTTCCTCTTGGTTGCTGGTTTTGTGAGGCAAAGCACTTCTGTAATTGCCAACCCAAAACCTTTTTCTCCCAAAGATAACAGGAAGCCTTCAAGTTCCAGTCAGTAATCAGAATGATGAAGGACTATGAGATTTCTGGCAAGCAGCTAAATAAAGTTTTTCCTCTTAGCTACTTGCATGTTTACTTTGACTAAATTACAAACCCAAATGACATCACTGAATTTATTTGGAAACTACGCTTGTCTTCTCTTTCAGTAAGTCTTCATATTGTATCACCATGGAAAATAAATCTCCTGGGATTAATAAAATATCATTAAGCAAAAATATGAGCAAAATGTTTTTTGTGAAACTAAAAATCAATTCACACCAAAATAATTGTATGGACATTGTATGGACGTGTAACGTTCAACCTCATCTTAAAGTGTTCCTAAAGGGAATCACTCTATCAGTTATTCTATTTTCCATGTTGACATCTTGTTTCAAGGTCTCTCTGAGATACCATTTATCAGGTGATAATTATCAGAAGTAGTAATTATGGGTGTCACTTATCACCAAGTGATTTAGAAGACTAATTTAGACCTTCCAAGCATTTTTTGACCCAATGAAAAAAACCCTGAAAATCTTTGCTCTACAGCAACAGCAGAGCAATTTAAAATAAGCATATAATTCTAGATATTCAGATGTTCCAAGATCAGTAACCACATTTTAAAAATCCAATTGAATTTTGTAGGTTTTGTTGAAAAAAACCCCCAAACTTAACCCTTCCTCTGCTGGCTGAGAGTGCTCTTTGCTCTGTGAGCACTGTTACTTAAGACCACTCATCAAATTCACATTCCTCTCTTCTCCTCTTTTTTCCTTCTGTGTTTTAGGAAGTTTTTCTCCAAGCTACCTTAAAGGTGAATATTATATTGCAAAAGATTATTTTCAGAAGATTTCAATTTATTTTTTAGTAGGATTTATAGTGATTCAATGCATGGTATTACAGAGATGCCTCAGGAAAGTAATTGGGGGAATCTCTAAAATGGCAGTGTGTTTGAGAAACATAAAAAACCCTCTGAAACTGTTTCCCCAGGTGGTCAAAACCATATAAGCAAACAGGCTGGGTTTACTTCACATGTAAGTGAAACTATTCTGGTCTTCTAAAATCACTTTTCACTATTTGCTGCATCACTAAATGGATAAATTACTATTTTTTTTCTTCTAGGAACATCATTTCTGCATTCAGAAGTAAGGGAGGCTGATAGGAGACAAAAATTTCTTCTTGAAAAGTTTTCCACCAGTCATTTTAGCTCTTCTCAATTCATCTTTTTGCTTCCATTTCTGCCTTGCCTTTATTTACTTGTTCTTTTTCATTTTCCTGTCGTGCACCTTGTTTTCTGACTTATCAGATGCTGCTGCTTTCTTCCTGATCCTGGTATCTGAAGAAGACAATTCCTTCCACAGTGATCATCTGCCAAAAATGAAGCATATCCTCTCAGAATGTGACCAGAAATTCAGAAATGATGTGTATTACATCTTGCAAATGGTGAGACAGGAGGTGGCTTCCTGCTGACAGACTTTTCCTCATGTTATATCAGGAGATATATATATATATAAATAAAACATATCTTTATGTTCAATCAGGTAGACTTCTCTTTGAACATCTGCAACTTGCTTTATTGTCTCAGCAATGGATCCATCATAAGGGAAGGCACTTCCCAAGGAAAAAGCAGACAGCTGGGACACTGGATTTCTGCAACAGTGGTTATTAGTTCTTTTTTTTTCAGACTTCTCCATCTGAATAGGTGGTTTTTGTCTTGAGCAAGGTTACTTGGAGCCAGCTGTGGTTCTGCCTTGTGTTTGCTGGCATGAAACTGATTTCATCTCTGTTCTTTTAGTTGCTCACATTGCAGTAAGCTGATGCTTGCATCAGCATCGTTGTGAAATAACCACTCATCCTGAAATAATCTGTTTGCTTCTGAAATATTTTCTCTCTTCCTATCTCTCTCTCTCTCTCTTTAATGTTGGTGCCCAAAATCTTCCCGTGTCTCTAATTAACCCAACTCATTTGAAGTGCTCTTCCTTTCCTTGCTTCCTCAGAAGCCTCATTTGGACAGGCTTGAAGCTTATCTCATTTTCCAAGGACTCCCTTTAGCTTTTAATTTTTTCCTTTAAATGCTATTAAAGAGAAGTTTAGTCAAATCACCTGATGGATATAGTATATATAATATTTAGTAATGACCTGCTTCTGTGTATTTTCTTGTAATGAGGATAATTAGATGGAGGAAACATTAAAGTTGTCACTAATTTGTTACTTCTCCAGGGAAAATCTCCTGGAGACCTCTTTCAAACTTAGAGGTTTTATCCTTCCATGGACAGTACATGAGCTAAGCCCTCTGAGCTTTAACTCTAGAAACTGAATAATCAATCGTTTCAATGGGGCTGCTGCTCACATATGTTTGGTTTTTTGTTGTTTTGTTTTTTTTTTTCCCAGGGGAAAACAGTTTCATTTTCCATTCTGACCAGTGAGCAACAGATTTCTGAGGTCCCTGGTTTGACTACTTACTGCCTTGTCACTTTGTGCTGGGAGGGTTAGCATCTGCCTGTTTTACCACACTTGAAGCCAAGGTCAAATAAAATCCCAGTCTGATTTTTTTTCTTTTTTAGTTTGTGAAATACTGAGCTTCCAGGGAATCCTGAAATGAGGCTGAGGTGAGGCAGGGGGAGGTCAGGTTTGATCATTGCAATTCACAGCTCTAACAGGCATCTCCAGGCATAAAGCACAGAAGAAACATGAGCCAGTAACCCAAAAAAAAAAAGTCTATAAAACAACCTGCAAGCTTCAGGAGGAGTTTGTAGAGAGCTCTTGGCTGCCTGACCTCCAGTTCATGAGTTGGGAATGGGCTAGGTGGGATCTGGAGGAGGAGGAGAAAAATTCCCCAGCTGACTTGAAGGTAAGAGTATTTAAATGAGGACACAGGGACACAGTGTCTACCTTCTGGGAGTGCAGCTTTTTCCAGGGCTGTGTTTGAGCTCTTTCCAGTCCTCCCTCAGAATGCTTGAAGTCATCATTAGAAAGCAAAATACATTTTCTAAACTGAATGGCTCCCACTGGAAGCACAAACTCCATTTGTCACTTTTCTACTTGAATTAAATGGAGTTATTTTGGAAATTGCCATGCTCCTGAGATCTGAAATGTACAGATGCCACTTATGTGACAAAGTATAGAAGCAAAATGTTTTCTTCTAGTGCACACCTCCCTCTGCTCAAGTTTCTCAATTGTGAGGAGGAATGATGATGGGTTTTGTTTGTGTATTTTGCATTCACTAGGTGTTTGGGGAAGATGTTTTGGTTTTTTCTGTTTTTGCTGAGCCAGAATTTTCTTTTTCAGCTGCTTTCAAATATTGTATTAATGCCAAGATCATTACCAGTAAAAGACAGAAGCAAAAAAACCAAAGTTATTTTGTTCCTCTCACTTTCTTAATGAAGTGCTATTTACACCTTCTTGGTTTTGTCTAAACTGGTGAACTGGTGATCTCTGCAAGTCCAGCCTACAACCACAGTCCCTCAGATGCCAGGTAATTCAAGTTTTTATTGCTCCTTTTCCTTTTTCCCTTTCCCTTTTCTTTCCTTTCTTGAAACTCAAGGCACACTGAAGAAAAAATGTTTATTAAGATCTTACCCTGATGTGCAGTCAGGACACAGCCACGTTATGTACCCACACCAAGATGGGAAGAGTAGCTGAATTACACCTGAATAAAGACAATAAATATGCTTTTTATATGGCCTTATGAAGCACATGACTTCCTGGTACCTGAAAATACTTGGAGAGATTATTTATGAGGAGCTATGACTAATAAATCCTCATAAGTACAGCAGTGCTCTCTAGCAATGTCCTGAGGCAGAGGTCTTGTCAAATGATTGAAGGGTGCTTAGGTACCTCCTCCAAGGAATGAAGGATAATTAATTATAATTATATTATATTTATAATTATAATTAATAATCCTAAGAATAAATTAGGATATTGCAACCACACAGCTTTAATAAAGCCAGTGCTGAGAAACAGAGAACCACAATTGGCTTCCCATCAGTTGATCACCTGCTATACCTCTCTCTGTGTAAAGATTGCAATGTTAAAAAAGAAAAAAAAGAGGGTTTTTTTATCTCTCTTACTTTTTGCTAGCAATTAGATGCCTTTTCTGAGGGTGAGAGCAAGCCCTGGAGTTTGTTAGTTAAATACAGAAAAAAAAAAAAGCTAGTCTCTAACTCTAAAAATATCCAATTTTTATCTCTCTTGTAAATGTGACATGTGGAAGTGGTACTGAGAGAAACCACACACTAAGTTCACAATCTTGAAACAGAATTCCCTTTTACTGTAAACAGCTCCACATGCTGTTAAGAAAACTAAATGAGGTGAACCTTAAGCAGATGTCTCAATCTTTCTCAGAACACCATGATCATAATGGCTGAATCATTAGGCATTAATTTCTAAATAGAGTCCTGAGAGGTTTAGGCATCTAAACAACTCTTAATTCTTTGGGAATTCAACCTCCTGATCTCCTTCACCTGCTACACCTTGCATTTAAAAAACTGGCTTCCCAGGTTGGTTTATCAGATGATGAGAAGGTTTATTAACTGAACTATTAATGACTTTTTACTTTGCAACCGTTTACTTTGACAATGAGAAGAAAGAAAAACTGAAACTTCAGCAATCTGAATTAATTCATCCCATTTTAGTTATACATTGCAAAGTGAATTTTATTTTTTTTTCCTGACTGTCTCTCTTCTTCTTAGGCTTTGGTTTTTGTCATCTTAAGCTCACTGATATCAGGAAAGCCTTGCTCTATCCAGTGAGGAGTCTGATGATTCCTATTATTTGTTTGAAGATCATATTAGAGACAGATGATGAAAAATACCACAAGATTTCCTGATCAGGAGAAAAGGATGAACATGACTTTGGTCCTTCCCTGTGGAAATGCTGGTATTTAGAGAGCTTTCTGTGTAATAAATGTAGGAGATAGGAAAATCCCTCAGCAGAACATCAAAACCTTTAAAATTGAAAAAGAAACCTCCCTTTAACTGATCATTCTGTGGCTGGTCACATCAGGGAAGATATTTGTGCCTGTCTGCCTCTCTTAATTCTCCGTTTTCTTGCTTCCAACTACAGAACAAATTAATTAAGAGAAAGGACTGACAGGATCAGGAATGGTGTGGCCTGCAGGACTAGGGATGATTCTCCCCCCAGCAGCCAGCACTGGGGAGGCCTCAGCCTGAGCACTGGGGGCAGTTCTGGGCCCTGCACTTCCAGTTGGATATTAGGAAGCAATTCCTTGTGGAAAGGGTCACCAGACACTGGGATGGGCTGCCCAGGGGGTTTGGGGGAGTCTCCATCCATCCCTCGTGGTGTTTAAGGAAGGATTGGATGTGGCACTCAGTGCCATGGGCTAGGCTGGGTGTTAGGCTGGACTTGATCAGGGAGGTCTAGTCCAGCCTTAACAATTCTGTGACCTTGTCAGAAACCAGATCAGCAGAAATCCTGCAGGAATCCTTGATTTTAAGCTCTGGTTGGCATCACCTTTTTGCATTTGTATTTGCCTTTGTATTTTTTTTTTTTACTCTTATTAGTAATGAGATCTTTCATTACTATTCCATTTTTGCTGCTATTTCGGTTAGGTCATTATAATATAGATATTAAATTCATTGTTTACAACTAAAAGTCCTGTTTACATTTAAGTTTAAGGGGGGGAAAAAAAGTGTATTGCATAATTTACATGGTTTTTTTTAAAAGCAAAAGAACTAGACGTGAACATTACTGCTGATCAAATTGTAAGTAGATTGCCAGTGAAAAACGTTGCTGTGACAGCACTGAGTGTTTAGCTAAAAGCTGCCAAATTGTTTTGCTAATGCTCTTGCTATCCACAAGGGATCTCATCTACCAGACAATAACAGTTCCCCCTGTTGCTCTTCTTAATTATGGCTTCTCATCTGAATATGCCCCCTAATCAGAAAAGCTTTTAGATAGATTAGATGGGATACTGATTACAGCCAGAGAGCCTGCAAGCAGTTACATGAAAGGTCTTCTTATTTATGCTTCCAGTGCTGGAACTGGGCACAGATCCTGCTGTGGCTCTGCTCTCACTCATAAGGGATCCAGCCTCTGCTTCATCAGCATTTTGCAGTTAGAAAAAAACTACTGACAGAGGGAGAAATCATCTCAATGTGGATTAACCACGTGAGTATTTACACAGCTTCTTGAGTATATTTTCCCATAGATACATAGATATTATATCTAGAGATTTCCAGATCATGGCTCACAATGCTACACTTTGATCTTGAAACCCAAATCAGATCCCATAAACACATTGAGGTTGATTTTCTCTGTATCAAAAGACTTGAGGATGATTTCTAAGTTCTCTTACTTTTGTATGGAGTAGATTCCTTGATTCAGGAAGGATCATGTAACTACTTTTGTAGGGGGTAGATTCCCCCAAGTGACTTGGAATGTTGATGATCATGCTGATGAAAGATAGAGACTTCATGCAATAATGCCTAATATTGATATAATCTAATAATAATAATAATA
>JAOEGS010001790.1:25861-37792 GCA_025447755.1 Corythornis vintsioides
TTTCTCAGGCCAGGCTGGATGGGGCTCTGAGCACCCTGCTCTAGTGGGAGGTGTCCCTGCCATGGCAGGGGGTTGGATCTTGAGGAGCTTTAAGGTCCCTTCTCTATGATTCCTAGAAGTCCATATGGAACTGCTGTTCCTTAGGGGATGAAGGTATGCAGCACATCAGGTCATTCTGGAGGATCTTCTCTCACCAGCAAAATTAAGGATGACAATTTATGTATGTGTCTTTTCTATCATCTTTCTCAGCACTCACATTTTTCATTTTCTGCTTCAACAAAATCCTAATAAAGCATACTGGGCAGTTATTTTACAAAGCAAATAACCTGAGGAATAAGTAGTCATGCAGATTTCTTATCTCTGAGCTATCTCTTCCCTTCAGAAGCTCATCTGTTTGACACATCTCATCATGCAAATGCACCTGAAAAGTTTTCTCAGCCTTGTGTTGTAGCTTTCATGTATCTATTAATTTATTTTTTTAGCATAGTTATGTTCTTGCTCATTGGAACCAACACTTACTATATGATTCATAAACCACATATCAGAGGAATTGCACTAATATTATCTTAACTTCTGTATCCCTCAATTGTTTTTGTCTTTTCCAGGCAAAACAACAGGAAAGGAATATGGAAGAGGTGAGTTTATCCTACTAACAGCAGTCTTCTTAGCATTGTAACTTCTAGGAAACCCCTTCCAAATGCTAACTGCCCAAAACACTTCAGAATCTCTTTTACAATCGTGGATATCTTCAAATATGATAAATAAATATGATAAATTCCTCCCAATCCAGATTTAGGGGGAGAGGAATTGGAAAAAGGATAAAAAATCCCCACAGGTCTGTACTCAGAACTAATGACTCTATGTTTTGACAGCCCCAATAAGGACCACAGACTTCCTATGGAATAGAACAGCTTGGAAACAAGCAGCAGGGTAAGAAGAAGGAACTTTCTCAGCATTGCTTTTCTTCTGATGGAAGTAGATGATGGATTAGTTCTCCTCCCCCAGGCATTTCAGGATGCAAACAGTGCTGCACCCATGATCAGGACATGAATTCTTGGATCTCAGCAATGCAGACACTGTAGACACTCACCTTGCCATCAAAAGGTAAACCAGGTGGAGTTTGTTCAGTGCTTATGTTGTTTTTTGTTTTTTTTTTTTCTGAATATATAGGACAATTAATTGAGATGCTGGTTGAACTTGTTGAGAAAGAGATTTGTAGCAGCACTGAAGCTTCAATTCATCTGCTTTTCATCCACTGTTCTGTTCTGGCCTCTTTTCTGCTTCCTGCCACACAGTGCAATGTTAGTAGGAAAGCATTTAAAGTCATGACAACTATATTAAGAACACATCACTTGGGGAAGAAATTAACTTTTTTTTTTTGTTGTGTGTGTGTAGGCAAAACAAAGGAACAGAAGCCTGCTTGTATTCTGAAGGCCACTCATCAAGCAAGTGCCACGTGTTCTCTGAAACCTCTCTAGTTGAGCTGCAGCTGGAGACACCCTCCTGTAGCTGGAGCACTTGGGGTGCCTGTGACACCACTTCTTGCTCTCCATCCCCACAGCTTTCCAGCCAGATGGCTAAAACAGGGGTTTTATTGAACACTACTGCAAAAGACACTTGGGTATCAGCATCAATGTACTGGTCCAGCAAGGCTTCCTGTCTTGTGTGTGCTCCACGGAGGAACTGAGGTGGGCTGCTTCAGATGCAGGCAGATAAATTAGGATCTTAATGTGTATAATTGAACCATCTCTTTAGCAAAACCATTTTTTTTCCCCTTTCCATCAAAGACTCAAGGGAATCTGAACATAGAATGTAGAAAAAAGTCATTACCTTACTAAAGACAGGAGCACACTTAGGCACACAGTTAATTTTCAGCACAAGGGTGGCCACAGAAGCATTTTAAATGCATTAAAGGATGTCTGAGCATCTTGTTAGGCTGTGGCCACTGAACCAAATTCAAGCATTAAGGATTTTGCAAGTTATTTTGTCTGGGCACCCAGCTGCCACTGGGGAATGCAGTAGTAACACAGGCTTCTGCTTCTCTGTGTTCAGCTTGAAAACACAGTTGTGATGTCTGATCTCAGGCCAGCTGAAGTGGATGGGAAGTTTCTACTTTGAAGCAGACTTCCAGTGGAACAGTTCTTCTATTTCTTGCCCAGCTATGGGCCAATAAAATGGCCAAGGGATGTAGGACAACGTTCAAAAACATTAGAAATAAATGATTTTTTTTTCAAAAATATATGAATGAGAATGACAGAGAAGGAAAAAAAAACCCCAAACCTGGGAGTTTTGCAAAATCACTTTCATGTTAAAATTCTCTGCCACATATCTGACTCTGTAAACTTTATAAAAAGTTTATATCTTTACTACTGTACTGAAAACAGGCTGTAGAGTGAGTACAACTGATGTTAAATTGGCACTGTGACCAATCACATAAGATATTTAATATCATCAAGCAAGAAAAATGTGAACTATTGTCACTGTGTACTAGAATTCTTTCTCTCCACTATGAAATGACTGATTCTGAATTTTTAAGGGATAAATAAGTAATGAAAAATTTTGAGAAATGCTTTTTTTGGGTTTTTTTTTTTGAAAAGGGAAAAATGTCAGAATGTTCTGTTATTAATATTTCACAGCCTTATACTATTTGTTACATGCTCTAGCACACACATATAACTGAAGGCATAAAACACCTCCTTGTATAATGCAATATAATGAGCCTTTAAAATAGGATTCAATCTGTTTGAATAGGAGGTACCAGATGTGTATCCTCTAAGATGAAAGACTTTTCTCTCCTTGCATAGAAGATTTATGCTTGTAATTCCTCCTAGAGGATGCAGAAGAAATATTCATGAACAGAAGGCATGGTGCAGTGTGAGCTAAAGCATCAAGCTAGTGTGGAACTCCAAGAATTCCAGTTCTAGACATCCCATTTCTGCCCCTCACTCTTCTCAGAGGTAAATCCTGAGCACTCCAATGCTTTTATGGGGAGGACTAAGTACATTTCAATATATAAAATATTAGGAGGTTAGGGCCTAAAAATAACATTTTATTCTTAGAATCATCTGGGATTCAGAGTGCAAAGAAAGAGTGTGGAGGTGCCTGCAGCCATCCTGACATAGCTGTAATAATTGCTGCTGAGAGGATTGATTATAGTGGGTGGTTTCTTCCTTTTCAGTGTAAAAAGAAGAAGTGAATTTAGAATAAAAATGATCAATTAATAATACAAAAAAGAAAAGAAACAGTTGCTTTCATTGTGCACCCATCACTGGCTACAAAGTGATGATAGAGCACAAGGTTTGTCTTTAGTTCCTCTCTATGTTGTAGTGACTTGCTACAAAATATGAGAGATTAAATCACACCCTGGGTGTGAAAAGCAGGGCTGAAGCTCTTCTTTTTTTTTTTCATGGGGAATTAAATCACACCAAAAGGCTTTCCAGGGGTGATTCCTTCAGAATCACTCCCACTTCTCATTGTCTAAGTCACATGCCACTGGGTGTTTTGTGTTTAACTTCAGCAAGATCAGGATTTCAGCTTGATAGGTAAGTCTCTAGAGAAAATCAGACTTTGGATGACAGGTCACTTGGTTTCATGATGGTTTTAATGTATGGGTGGGTAGTGGTTTGCAAAAAAACCTGCTGCTTTTACTCATCTCTCAGCAGCAAAGGGAGACACAAGTGGAATCAAAACTGAATGATCTCTTGCACTTCAACTGAAGGAAAAACTGTCATTTTATAAACATTTACATCTTCAGAATATATATATAAAAAAAAAAAGATATATCACAAATCTAGATCACAATTAATGCCAGATCAATATCTTTGATTCAGATCCTCTGACAAAAAAAGTGCCCTCTTTCCAGCTCCTTGCTTCAACTTCCTTCCACCTCTCCCTTTGCATTGGAGAATTGGAAATTAAAAGCATAAATTATACGTTGTAGCTCCAAGCTAAAAAATGATTCTGCCTCTGAATGTTCTTTTAGAACCACAGCCAGCCAAAACTAAGTCAGCACAGTCTCCCTGAAGTGCTTGGAGCTGTCTGTCTAAACAGCACAGGCCTTCTTAATTTACCAAATGCTCACACTGCCTCCAATTAGGATGAAAGTGACTGTGCCAGTGGAGAAAAAAGGAACTGGCCTCTTTCAAGCAGCCATGGAGAGAGTATGAAAAAAAAGATAAGGGTGGATTGGAAGAGTAAAGAGAGAAGAAGAATGAGGATTAGAGCTCAGTGTACCAGCAGGAAAAAGTAAGGTTGCATTTTCTAGCTTTCACTTTGCAACTTTAATAAGATCCTTCTGTTTGGAATACAAGAAATATCTATGGCAAGTGATTTTCTCCTGTGTAAAGCAATTAGTGAACAGCCACTTTGTAATCTCTCTGGTTCATGGTTTCTTGGGCCACCAGTGTATGAAAATCCAAGTAAAAATGTTTTGTTCTTAAATCCTGCCAGTTTTGCAGCAAAAAAAATCATTTGAGGTGGCCCACTTAAGTTATCAAGTCTGTGAAACAAAATGTATTTAGAAAGAAATAGGATTTTTTTTTTGCATCTTCAGAAAGGTTTAGCTGAAGTGTGAACTAAAAACTTCATTGCTATTTATTTCCTCTGATTTCAATTCCCTGCTAGTAAATCTTATTTTATAAAATTGGAGAAGAGTAAGTGGATCTCTGATATTCAAAACCACAGGATAATACTAAAAACCCCCATGAAATTTGTATGGATAAGCACATCACTCATTATGTGAGTGGACTTAAAGTCTTCAAACTATTAGGGTCCCTATTCTGTTACCAGGTTTTTCACATGCTTGTTGATTGTTTGATATTCAATTTACTTTGAAATACCTAAACAGCTGAAGCAGATTTCATCTGCCAGGGAAGCTGCAAAAATAGGTATTTTATGGTGATAATAATGCACAAAAAAAAATGAGGGAATATTATTTTGTATTTCAACCATGTGCTCGAGAGGAATTCCATCAACAGACATTTCTGGACTTTATCAGATGCTTCTTCTTTCTCTCTTATATGTTCCATGGAAGTATTGGGCTGGAATTAAAATAGAGAAGAGAAAAAAAAAAAAGTAATTTAAATCTTCACACGAGAGTCAATTTAAAATATGGAAAGTTCACAAATCAATAGTATTAAAACAGTTATTGAATTTAAATATTAATAAGATGGAAGGAATTGACAAAGGGGAGCCAGAGCTACTTAAAGCAGAGCACATTATGTAGCTAAACCATTAGCTTGAAAAAGAAAATCTCATTTTCTTACTAATACACCTACAAATTGGAAGTAGGCTGTTGTGACTGTGGGGATGAACATCTCTGCACTATTCCACAACTCACTGAGCACCATCTGCAGCCCTGCTCTTCATGATGCTGTGCTAAACTTCAGTGGCAGTCACAAAATAACCTCCAAATCATCTGCTGGCTGTCAATCAAGTATCTTAAATACTTCCACAAATGAGGAGCCTGGCACTGCACTTCTGAAAATCAAGTTGTCTGGCAACTAGAGAGGGAGATTCCATTGGCTGTAGCCAGAAGAAGAGTTTCCTCACAGTGTGTGTGATGGGACAGTGAAATAAATAGATTTTTTTTCCATACTTTTAGATTCCTTAGAGTTTTGGGGTGTTTGTTGGGGTGTTTTCTCTTGTTTTCCCCCAGAGAAATCAATCTCTCAATCTCTGCTGTTTGCATTTTGCAATTCTTTTTGCATGATAAAACTTGGATAATATTTTCCTCATGAATGCTTTTCATATTTGTATCATCACCTTCTTCTTCTTTTTGTTGTTTTGTTGTTTTGGTTTTTTTTTTTTGCTATGATGTGCCTCTGTTTGAATTTTAACATATGGAAGGAAATAAGGTGAGAAAAATGTGGGAAGTAATGAATGTTTCTATCCAAAGCATAAAGGCAGAATGAATACTGCTATCATTTGACTATACAATAAAGCAGCTGATGACTAGATTAGTATTAATCAGTATTAATCAGTCCACAACCAGCACAGCCTAGGCTCATAAATAAACCACTCTGAAAGACAAATGAAAAGAAATAAACACACAGGCTGTGATGGATTCATGCTCATCAGAAAAACTAGCAAGATGGAGTGTTTTCAGAAGGGAATAGTAGGGAAGAAATAAAATGGTAAAAAACCCCTTAATTAGAACATCAGAAAATAATCCAGACTACCCATGAATCTAGACAATGATCCAGAAAATATTTCTCAAGTTTCAGTCTTAAAAATACTGTTTATTGTTGGATGCAAAACCTGACTTGTGACTCTTGCAAAACTATCAGTCGTTGTTGAAGAATTAATGTGGAAAGGTTGGTTTATAGTTTATTGTAAATAATTTGGAATATTATTGGAACTGGAGGAGCTTTCAGGTCCCTCAAAGGGAAACAAAAGATGTATTCTTTTCTTCCTTACCTGCAGGTGTTTTCCAGCTGCTTTCCAGCAAGACAAGCAGCACAACACTGAGTGCCCCAGCCACCCTTTCTCTTCCCTTTTATTGCTGATATGGAAGGATGATGTGGTCAGTGGGACCAGCTGTCCTGGCTATGCCCCCTCCCAAGATCTTGCCCATCCCCTGCCTACTGGTAAGGAGAGGGTGGTGTTGATGCTATAGAAGCCCTGCCCAGTACTGGCCAAAACACATCACACCTTTCTAGCTACCAGTACAGAGCATTATGAGGGCTGCTGTGGGCAAAACAGTTCCACCAGACACAATCCATATGCCATAGATCTTTTTTTTTTTTTTTTTTGCTTTCTGTGTGGATGAACTCCCTAAACTTCAGATGCTTGAATGTGGCTTTCAAAAAGGATTGTGAAATCCTGCTGAGTTATTTTTGTTTCAAATAGGAAGAGTATCAATCAGATGTGGGAAGCAAAGAAACCTCTTGCTGTCCAGCTATGGCAGTCAAGAAAGAAGCATGACTGACACAGTTCACTCCAGTTTCAAGTTCAGGCTTTGTATTCAGGCTTGCAGGGACAGGCACACCTCTGTTCCTAGGATAACTTACTGTGACAAGGAGAGCCTTAAGCATTTATAATTTACCAGTGTGCTGATACTTTGAGCCTTAAATAGCAAAGGACAGAGCAATGAAAAGAAAACACAAGCAAAGCAGCTCAGTCCAGCCACGGGTGGCTGAGATGATCCAGATCATGACAACACTGTGAGGACAGGGAGGGGTTTGTCCAGACAGAAAACACAGGCACAGTGTAACACCTTCAGCAAAACCCCCCTCAGCCAGTAAGAGAATCACTGAAGAACTGTAAGATTCTTATTTACTTCCAGTGTCTCAAGTCTTTGGTGCAGCCCACACGAGGACTCAGATGCCAGTCATGCCATATGAGTCAGACAGGGAAGAGCAGGCCCCTGGTACCTGAGTGATTCTAATTGCTCAGCTGTGATGAGCACTGTGGATCTTGGCTGCTGTGTCTGGAGCAGAGTGATTAGTGACATGGGGAGGGTCAGAGCTTCCTTTGGTTTTGCCTCTTGTGGGGAGTTTGAACCTTAACATCAAGAGAGAGGGCCTGTGTCACTGCTGATGCATGCAGTAGTCATGAAGGGCAAAGGAAAGCTGGGGGGAGGGAAGGAATTAATGAGAAAATCAGTGTTCTAGCAAACCAGATCAGGCAGACTGTAGGCATTTCAATCCTGTTTATCTTACTTCAGAGTATTGATTATTTGCAATCAGCAAGACAGAAAGTGCTGAAGGTGAAAGTCAGTTGAACAGGGAATAGGTTGTTTATCATCATGTTAGTGAAGAATTCTTCTGTTTGCTTTTTCAGCTTTCCATTATTATAGCAACTTGCCTCTTTATTTATAAGAGGCTGAAGATGTCTGCATTGCAGCACAATTGGTTCTGGCTGCTAGCCACCTGACAAAGTTAATTATTGATTGCCTGTGCATTGGTCCTGTGAGAGATTCCAATGTCTATACAAATTAGTTAGAGGCAACTGTCTCCTAAAATAGGCAGAATAAATCCTTTATACCTTCCTAAACAGAAAGGTGATAAATGATTGGCTTTTTGAGGGAAAGGGCAAAGTCTAGTACCAACTGCTAGTCATGAATGACAAGGCATCTTCACTGCTGAACTCAGTTCAAATCAAAAAGGAAAAGCATTGAGGAACTCACAGATGAGTCTGAAGAATGCCAATTAGTTTCAAACCCATCCCACTTATTAAATTGCTGGTACTAAATGGATGTTTCCATGTTTTGAAGGACTGGGATTATTGCATTGCTGGCATTTCATTTCAAAAGGCATTCTTCTGATTATATTTGAAATAAAAATATTTGCATAGACTTATGACCATGGAAAATTGTGAAGAAAATCAGCTCTTCTGAAGACATGTAATGAAATCCAAGTGGTGTCAAGATGTTTGTGGCTCTAAGGATGGTGGCTGGGATGCCTGAAGAGGGATTAATTACATTGAGTAGTGTTTGGATACTCATTTATGTTACAAGCTTCTCTTCCCACCATTATAAATCTTATTTTTCATGTTTGGTTTTACTACAGTCTTCACATTCTGGTTTTGATTATAGCAAATAATTTTTTGAGGATAGAAAAAACAAAGCAAGTAGTTCCATTCTACAAAATATACAGCTAGGAAAAAAAATCAGAAAATGCTAGAAATACCCTGGAAGTGACTTTTAATTTTCTTTCTTCTTTCCCCTCTTCTAGAAGGTTCAGCTTGAAGTGGTTGATAAAAGAGTGTGGAAAAGTTTAAATGCTTGGCTGACTCTTGGCACTGAAATCTTCAGAGTTCTTCCATTGCTGCAATCAGGTCAGTGTTTCACCAATACTGTTGGTAAAATTAACTTGCAAGCATAGTGGAGAGTGATGAAACAAGTGGTATTTGTCTATTTTTAATCTTGATTTAGCTCTGTCTTTGTTTTTTTTTTTTTAAGAAAGATCAGCTGTGCAGCATCATTTCCAGCCTTTCTGGTCCAACTGGCTGCTTTGCCATTATATTCAAATGCTACCTCAGATGACAGATGGAAATCAAAGGAAGATCAATAGCAGGGTAGAAATGTTTTTGAAAGAGAAATCAGAAGTGTTGACTATTGTACATCTGGTTGCACTCATTTGAAAGGGAAATTTTGGCATTTACTTTCAACAGCTCCAGGTTTTCTTTAAGGCCAGCTACCTATATTCCCACTTAGAGGTACTCTGCAGTGTCTAAGATGTCCAGACACTGATCCATGGGAGATCCATGACCCTCTGCACTAGAAGCTGTAAGGCTCAGAAATACTGAGGAGGTCTGAATGCCTCGTTCCAGTTTGGCAGCTGTTAACAAATGTCATGTCAAGCAGAAGATTTTTAAAACTTAGCAAGATAATGTGAGGAAATAAATAAATAAATAAATAAATAAATAAATACTATTTATAATAGAAAATATATTTATAATATAAAAATATTATAAACATAATATAAAAAATAATGTGGAGTGACAGTGGCTGTGTCACTCATGGTGAGATTCACAGAGGTTTCTCAACACAGGAGTGATCCTGGGTGACACCTCATCCTCCCTTGCTCCTTTCCCCAACTGGCCCCCTGAGCTTTGCAACAGAGTGAAGCTGCTGCTGGCCTAGCATCCATCTTGGAGGGTCAATGTGTATCCTTAACAGCTCTGGAAGAGAAGAAAAGACTAAACTGATTCTTCTTTTCTGCTGCTGTGGCTGCTCATAGCAGCATTTTATTTCTTGCTTTTTATTCTTCCTGTTTGAGGATCAGAACTGTAGCTGTTACAGAACTGTCACAGGTGAAAAAACACAGTTTAGGGTCTCAAAATCCACATGCCAGCTCAAGTCAGCCAAATGGAGGAAACCTTAGCACTGAAATACTCCTCCTCTTTAGCAGTGTCTCTAGTTCTAGTTTTGGAAGCAGTTAATGCCAGTGGTGGATCAGCCCCACGAGATGTAAACAGCTGGAGATGGAGATGTAGGAGCTGCAGACAGATGAGTAACAGCAACCAGCTTGCTGCACTTAGGAGTTACTACTGTCTAGCAGCTGAGCTCTAGCAACACCATATTCCCAATGACACTGGAGAAATAAATGGAATTAACATAAACCACATGATGATGATGATGAGAATTCAGAAAGAATCTATTCTTCTTGTTGAAAAATATCCTTTTATTTTGAACTTCAGCATTTGCTTGGTTTGATTTCACAGCATCACAGAGTGGCAGGGGGTGGAAGGGACCTATAAGATCATCTAGTCCAACCCCCCTGCCAGAGCAGGGGCACCTAGACCAAGTCACCCAGGAACAGATCCAGGTGGGTTTGGAATGTCTCCAGAGAAGGTGTCTTGATGGTATCTTTCCTGGTTACTGAAGTCCCATCATTCCCTGTGCTTTAAACCTGTCCATATTTACACAGGGAAGTTTCTGTGTTATTTGCAGTACTCCAAAGTCCCTACAATTATGCAAAATTAATTCCTCTCTTTTCTTCAGTCATTACTGAATGACATCTCAATGTCAACACTGAGGGCACAGATACTCCACTTAAGATTTCTATTTTCAATAATAGGATTTTTTTTTAACATAAATTACTTTTTAAAAAACCCCTCAGTATTAGAGTGCATAGCCTGAAATGCTGTTCAAATACTTCCTGACTACTGTCAATTAATGTGTTTTAGAAAGATAGAAATCAGTGAATACTGTTTCTGAATATGTGCTTTAACAGTCCTTAAAATCAAAGTAGCTTTATTACTTTCCTCTAAGTTTTATACACTTGCCATGAATTTATTGGTTCATTCCAGTGGATTTCAGCCACAGTGTTCACGAGGCAAGGCCAAATTGGAAAGAAAAAATCAGATTGGGCCATAAAAATCTTAGTTTAATGAAGTATCACACAAGACCTAACAGCTGACATTGCTGCTCCCAAAAATCCTATGCTTCTCTGTGATTTGAGTTGTTGTAAACTCAATTAAATCAAAAATCACAGTAGCCACAAAAATTACTGTATTAATTAACCTTAAGTTATAGCAAAGTTTTAAAGAAAAATATTGAAGTAAATCTTAAACAATCTGTAACCTTGTTCTCTCTGATTTTTGTTCATATTTATAATTATATTGCCATGATAAAGTGATTATTTTAAAAACTTCCTTATTTTTTAATAAGAATTATTTTCTTTTTGAATTTTAAAATGTAGATACTTAAATTTTATTTAGACTTTACTTTTGAAAGAAAAATATTTTGTGTCTTTGTGCAGCTAGGATGTTCAGTTTTTTCCTCAAAGAGATGACTGACTTGGAACTCTTCTGGCTCCTTCTGCTTAGCAATTAAATCACATTATACTAATGATCATCTGGCATTTCCTTCTCTCCTTTCAAACGTTTCACTGGCTGTTCTCTACATTGCTCTCCTCTCTATTAGTGCAAATGGCAAATCTCAGTAAACACCAGGAAGCTAAGTGCTGAATAATATTTTGATAATATTTGGTCACTACAAGTGCTGGATTCAGTTGTGCACCCCATTGCCAGTGCCATCATGGAAGACTGGGGGGGAGGGATGTTGGTAAAGATGCTCTGAGGCTCTATCAGCCCCTTGCAGTGCAGCATCACACCCTGCAAGGGAAAATTCAGATGCTTGGACAGGGGTTTGGTGAGGCAGGACAGCTGTCTTACTCCCAGTCTCCTGTGTCAACTTGCCTGCTCACTTCTCACCTTGAGAAGCTCTTTTCATCACCACTGAGCCTTGAGTTGGCTGCTGACACCTCTGCAGAGGGCTAGTCTCTAATTTGAAGTGCAGGATCTGATGTTAACCACTTCCAGAGGAGCACAAAGTGAAACAGCAGCCACTGAAATAGAAAAAGAGAACACCCACCTCAAACTCAACAAGCAACAACAATGAACTTGCCTTCCAGAATCCTGCCATCTTCATTGCTCATTGGTCATTTTCAAAACTACAGAACAGGACAAATAGGAAATAATTAT
>JAOEGS010001791.1:12424-23223 GCA_025447755.1 Corythornis vintsioides
CTGAGCCTCCTTCTCTCCAGGCTCCACCAGCCCAGCTCCCTCAGCTGCTCCTCCCCACACTCCTGCTCCAGACCCTATTCCAGGCCTCATGACCCTTTTCTGACCTTCACATTTACTGAGGGTGGCCTCAGTCCCCTCATCCAGAGCAGTAGTAAAGGTGTTCCCAGTACTGAACTTCTGGGAAACACCACTTGGGACTGGAGAGCAGCCAGGTTCAGCTCTGCTCACTACCAGGTTCAGCTCTGCCCACCCAGCCAGTTTTTTTATCCAGGGCAGGGTGGATTTCTCCAAGCCTGGTGCCTTCAGTTTCTGGAGGAGGATGCTGTGGGATGCCAGTGTCAAAGGCTTTGCTAAAATCCAGCTAGACAGGGTCCACAGCTCTTCCCTCATCCCCTAGGCTGTTGGAGAGCAGGTTAGCCAGGCAGGACCTGCCTTTCCTAACCCCTCACTGCCTGGGTCTAAGGCTCCTAAGGTGGTCCTACCTAACAAGGAGGACAAAAATCTCTAAGGAAAGGGCTGGTTTCATCAAGATTTGAGATGAGCACCAAAGCAGAGTATCTACCATGGTGTTAGAGCTTGACAGGTATCTATGACATGCAGAGGAGTGGACATCAACATGGAGAAACAACATCATCTTTGACAAAGCTTTGTCAGTCACAGGAACACTCACAAGTTAATTTTTTTTTCCTCTCTCTAACACTGGGAAGTTTCTTTGCAAGTTTTGAGTGCTCCAGGTTGGCATTTTCACCACTGTGAGCCTTAGATATTGTTTGGCTTAATGGAACTGATTCCAAAGTTGCTTTTACTGCCATCTGTGGGTCATGCTCTCATTCACTGACAGGTATTTTCCCCCTCAGTGCTTATAAATGGGATATTTGGCATATTCTGATGGGATTCAGTAGAGTGGCATGAGAAGTTTTACTCAAATCCAAGCAAAATCCACCAGCATTCCCTCTCAGGCTTCACTGTAGAGCAGCAGGGGATGTCCCACTGACTGCTGCAACTCACCCACTGAAACCCTCAAGGAGCAATTTGCCTTTGAAACCCCCTCACAGCCACATCAATCCAAAGGAAACTGGAGCTCTACCAATGCCAACAGCCACTGCTGACTACAAGCAAGTTTGCCCTATGGCCAGGAGGTAGGAAGTGTTGAGGAGGAGTAAGAAGTTGGCAGCTTACACTTGCTCAGCTTGCTTGGGCATCTCCTTCTCATCTCCTGTGTGGAAAACAAAAGCAGAAGGTTGTTTGGTTCCAATTTCTTGGGCATGCCATTTCTGCTCTGTATCCAACAGGATATTTATCTGCTATTTCAACAAAGAGCACAGCACAGGTTGAGTTGGGTCACCCCCAAGACCCCCAGCCCCTAAAAGCAGCTGCACTAGGTCAGGATAAAGATCCTTCCCATGCTGTATCCCAGGAAAAAAAAGCACAAGCTATGCCAGAATTCCTTGTTTTGCAAGGTGCAAATCATCTCTGTCAGAAGTTTTCTGAGCTGGGTGTGGTTTCTGCAGTAACCCAAAGCAGACTGACTCCATCCACAGACTCAAGCAGGCATTGAAAATGGGGAAGAAAAGGGGTTTGGACAACTTTGCATGGCTTGTTTGGCTGAAGACAGCAATTGGAACACACTGCATCTGACCTAAACCTGAGGATCAAGGATAAAACTCCAAGAATTTCCTCTAGCCTTTTAAAAATCCTCAATGATTTTGTCAAGAAATAAATATATATAAATAAAACCAGCTTTATTTGACCACTACCACTTGGAATTGCTGTCTTTTGGGGATCTGCTTGTCTATCAACCTGTGTGGAAGCCAAACTGTGAGGATTTCTGCTAGATAAATAGCTATTATTTTGTCAATTAATGAAGAAATTGATAAATTAAATAAAAGCAGCCTTATTTGACCACTACCATTTGGAATTATTGTCTTTTTGGGGTCTGCTTTTCTGTCAACCTGGATGGAACCTAGTAGCTGTCAAAGGCCTGCATGTGGAGGTAGGATGTGCAAGGAAACAAGTTCTGATTTCATGCACTGGCTGCAGAACACCCAGTGTCTGCCAGCCAAAACTCACAAAGGAATCAAAGCCATCTTTTAACTGCTAGGAATATTAACTAATCAAAATTAACTGC
This sequence comes from Corythornis vintsioides, assembly GCA_025447755.1. Taxonomy (NCBI): domain Eukaryota; kingdom Metazoa; phylum Chordata; class Aves; order Coraciiformes; family Alcedinidae; genus Corythornis; species Corythornis vintsioides. The sequence continues at coordinate 14,553 of JAOEGS010001791.1, forward strand.
CTTAAAGGGTTGTTTGGCCATTTTCATCTACTTACCCAGGAAAGGAATGTGAGTGGTTCCAAAAAAATAGGTCCTGGAACAAGCCAGAGGTCCCTTGGGAGATACACACTGCACAACCTGGTTGTCAGTATTGAGACACAAAAAAAACCCTTCATCAAAACCCCAAAACAGTGGTGTGAGGATCAGCAAGAAGCTAAACTCCCCTTCTAACCACTGCCACACTACAACACAGACTTCACTTGAAAAGCAACTTACAGTTTCCAAAGGTTTATTTCACTTTTGACTTGACCTGAATGGTGGGAAGGCTTTGGCAAGGAGATGAGCTCTGACTTCCATAAGTGGTTTGTTTTTCAGTTTCCTCTGTCAACTGCTCTTTGCAGGAAGAGGAAAGGGTCAGGTTCCCACAGCTAAGCTCACACTTGGTCTTAGGTACTATTTTCATGACACCCTATTAAACCAGCATCACCTGTACCTGGAAATAAACCACCTTTTGAAGAACCTGAGGACAACAGATGGAGTGAGTACATTGGAATCAAGTTGGACTTGGAAAGATATCAAATGTTTTCAATGGGAATGTTAAAAAAAAAACACCACCCAAATTGGAAGTGTTTTCACAGAGCAGCAAATGGAAGATGAGATTTCCCCAAAGCAATCTTCTCTCAGGCTTCTGACACTTGCAACACGTTGGGAATCCCCACGTTCATCCATCCATCCCCTGAAGCCACTTGCACATGGGAAGTTGCCACAACAGGATGATAAACTCACTCCCTCAATCACACAGCCACTCCAGGATGCCCTGTGCTCAGCCACATCCCAATCCTCAGCAGCACAGACATCTGATGGACACTCCCAGATGGCCAGAGAAACCTTCTGGTGGGAGAACTACAATCTTCACACTACCTCTCCTCCTTTGCTGTTGAGTTCCCTTCTGGATGCAGCCAGCCAGAGGATCTGAATTCCCTGGGGTGGCTTCCCCTGCTCCTCAGTGGAACAAGCCATGGACCTCATCAAAGAGCTTTTAAAACTAAGGTGGTTTGGTTTTTTTACTTGAAAATGGAGACAAGTTAATCTTAACAACTTGATCTTAACAGTTTTTCAAGACCCAGAAGATGGATTCAGAGTTTCAAGCTGGAATCTGGATACACTCAAGTGCCCTGGGCCCATTCACAAAGTCATTAGCCAAAAAAAAAAAAAAGCATTTTTCTATTTTTTTTAAAGAGATTATTAAACAATTCTGAGCAAAATCAAATCAAATCTGTGTCAGATATCAGCAAATCCTGTGCTACCATCAGCTTTATGGCTACAACAAGCACCCTCATGTTCCCCTCTCCCCCACCCCACATATTTGCAGCAGCACAAGTGTGAAAAAGCTGGGTTTTCACAGAGGAAATTAATAAAAATCCAGTATAGACAGAAAGAAAAAGGAAATTTATTCCTTCAACTGACTGATTGTTATGGCAACATCTCTTTTTACTTGTGAAGAACTGGGTATTTCACTCTGTAGTATTTTAAAGGCACCCAAAAATAGATTAAAAATATATATATATATGAAGAAAAAGACAACATATCCTGCTTCAAAACATCAGGTAACCAGTTCAAAGCCTTACCATGTGCTTAGCAGTGCTCCCACCCAGGCCTGTGTTCCTAACAAGATGCCCTTCTGATGGGAAATTAAAATTCCCAGAGTTCAAGTTGTCCTTGGTTGAGTGGCTCCCAAACAGAACAAAGGGCTGGCGGCTGGGGCTGAGGAGAAAAGAGGGAGTCACCCCCAGAGTTACTTGAAGAAAACTAAGAAACAACAAAAGAAATCCAACTTTTCATGTCTGAGAGACCAACTGTTGAGTTTCTCACTATGAGTAGGGCCAAAAAAACCCCAAATGATCCCTCAGAAAGCTTCACACTGAGCAAATCAAGTCCCAAAGGAAAACAAACCCCATTTGAATTAATCAACCTGCAATTTCTTTGGTATAGGAGAACTTATCTCAAAGCTGTTACTCAAATGCTATAGATGGGGGCTTTTTTCCCCTCTTTTTTTCAAGTAAATTGTCTTAAAAGCTGACTAGATATTCCTGAACCCCGCCTGAAATGGAAACACTGGAATGAAACAGAACTATTTTGGTTTGAGTCCTGGCTTCCAGCCCACAACTCAACTGGAGAGGTCAAAGTTTGTCTGTTTGTTATTGAAATGCAAACAACACAGGATGCCAGAAACAATAAAGGCCATTGAACTCCTGCTGCTCCCTTCCAAAACAAGAGATTGATCTGGAGACCATGAAGGAATTGATCCCATTAGAATGCACAAGGTTTTGAATGCACTGCATTGGTCCAGCAAATAACTACAGCATGAAATCCCATGAAAATCTGGATTATACTTCACAGAATTAGGATATTTATGAAGAGATGGGATGTGATAGACTAGGAATGACAAGCACTGTGGTGGAGACAGAAAGGATGTCTTGAGGTACTAGTGGCACCAGAATTTCTCAAAGAATCAGGAGGAATACCTGTTATCTGTGATATGGCTTGAGATCATCCCATGGCTGAAATAACTTCTGAAAGGCTGAAGAGAGCAAAAAAAAAAAACCCAAAGCTGATTAATAAGTAAACAAACACTTGAGAGATCAGAGAATCATGCAATGGTTTGGGTGGGAAGGGACCTTGTGAGGTCACCCAGTGTCAGCCTGCAGGGATGGCAGCAGCACTTGAAAGGATCTGTGAAGCAGACCTACCTCCCCTGCCTGGGATTCTGACAGCTCCAGGATGAAGGGAATTTCAGTGTCAAAATTAGCAAAAAAGTTGGTCCACTGGTGCTCAAAGATCACCAAATCCTAGAGGAAAACAAGATATTCAGTGTTCCTGAAGCACAGGAAAAAAACCCAGCTTTTAAAAGACAAGGAATTTCTGTTGGGTTTGGGGGGGCTTTATATCCTTATATAAATATATAAGGATATACTCCTTATACCAGTTAATGTGCTTTTTAAGATCATTTTGAAGATTATATATTAAAAATCATCATGAAATGACTCATTTTATCATCCTCACTGAGAAAAGTGATTTTTTTTTTTAAATAAATAACCAGTTTCTATGAAAGCAGAGTTGTAAAAACGACCATTTTTTATTATTTCCTCCTCACAGAAAATTTTAACTCGATTTGGTAACAACTTTCAGTTTGAAAAAAGAGGATCAATTGTAAACTGTAGGACATTTGAATCTGGATTAAACAACCAAGCTGGTGTGAACTGCCAATATTGGATTATTAAAGGATCCTTCCTGCTGAGTTTGCTCCATGTTAAAAACCTCCTTTGCTGCCAGGCTAGAAACTGATTAAAAACTAAATAATCATATATTCTAATGCTTATTAACATCCCATTAATGAGGAATCCCACTGGGTAGGTTTTGATTCCACACAGCATCAGAGCAGCCACTGTGTGTCACTGTTACCCACTGGAAGCAGTGCCAAAAAAAGAAGAACTGGATTTCCACCTCCACCTGCTGAAAAAGGAGGATTAAAACATCCCAACTTACTGTGTCCTATGAGCTGCAGGGACAGTCGTGGTGGTTAGAAACATTTTCAAGAGAATTTCAGGCCAATTAGGAAATTCAAGGTATCCAAGACAAGCAATTGTCATGTTTTGTGGTAGATTGGAGGTAGATTTGGTGTTAAAACCAAACAAAAGCACAACCACTTTGCTCTGTGGCCACACAACCAGTTAATTCAGAATATTTCCCCCTGCTTTACCTCAAAGAGCAGGTCCTCCAAGGAGACAGGATCCATTTTGCTGTAGGTCTTCCACAGATCAACACTGACATCCATCAGCTGAAAAAAAAACAGCAGAAAAAAAAAGAGATGTTCAACAGTTCAGTGAAAAACTCTGAATGCAGAGACATTTTCACACTGCTGGCTGCAAAAGGGAGAGAAGAAGAGAAGGAAGGAAAATAAGACAACTGCATTTCTGAGGCAGAGGTCCAGGAAATGAAGAGTGTAATTAATAAAAGGAAAAATCAGACACCACAAGGTGCTCAGAGTGGAACAGCAAATTATTGTTAAAACTAAGAGTATCACCCCAAAATCCTGGTGTTACCCCATTCAACAGGTTATGATGCCTCAATATATCATGTTGGTGAGCAGAACAGGTGCACCTTGTGTCAAAACCAGTGACCCAAGGAATACAGACACTTCTGATTTTCCCAGTTGCTCTCAAGGAATTTGTCACTACCCAGCTTCTCCTGCTCTGGAAAATCCTTATCCACCTAGTTCAAGTGTTCCCTGGTTTTGCTGCAGAAGGAAAAATAGTTCTGAGTGGGGTGGGGACAAAACAATCAAGGTTTGTCCAGGATGGAGTGTTGTGCAGCTTGTGACAGACCCTCAGCACAATTTGTGGAGTCTCCATGAGAGCCTGGAAAACCTCAGGCAACTTCAGATCTCACTGGAGTGGTGAGTCAGGACTAAATGATCTCAAAAGGTACTTTCCAACTGAAATAACTCCCTGTAGTCAGAGGCTGGAACAGGGAGAGGGTTGAGTCACCATCTCAGGGTGGTTTGGATGTGGGTTTGAGGGACATGGTTGAGAGGGGAACTTTGAAGAGTGGGGTGAATGGTTGGACTGGATGATCCTAAGGGGCTTTTCCAACCTGGGTGGTTCCTGAATGGAAACAGGGGGGAAAAAAAAAAACCAACCCATTCATCACTTACTTCATATTTCATGGTAAAGAAGCCATCTCCCCCAATTCCCTCCAGAGCAAAGGCCTGCACGATTGGCCACTTCTCAACAATGAACATATCAAAGATCTGTAGGTGACCTGCAAAACAAACATTTCACACCAACATTTTCTCCCAGATACCAGCAGTTTAACCTTCTTAAGAGTCACCCTGAGATTCCAGGGAAGGATCTCAATGAGCATGTCTTTGTAGAACTTAAAATCTGCTTTTTTAAAATCTTAGTTTGGGGTTTTTTTGGTGAAGACAGTTGCTTTTAGAAACTCATTTCTCCAGAAATTTCTCTTTTTCTCTAAATATTGTGGGGTTTTTTTTTCCCAAGGTATCTAATAAATGATGTCTCCTTGCAACTTCATTCCAACACCACCAGCAAAACTGTCCCCATTCAAACTGAAGATATTAAGCAGGGAACTTTGCTTATTCCAATGTCATCAAATGTTTCACTTAAGTAAAATATTGTTGATGACATTCCCACGAGATCCCCCCTGGAGCCCTGTGTCCAGTGCTGGAGCCCCCAGCACAGGAAAGATCTGGAGGGGCTGGAATATGAAGATGACCCTGGGCAGGCTGCAAGGCTGGCTCCAGATCCTGGCAGGAAATCATGCAGTCCCATTCTGTGTTTAGTTTGGGGGGTTTCTTTCATGGCTAAAGAAGGCAGCTTGCATAACTGTTTGTGCTTTCCCTACATAAAGAGGGATTTATCTGGAGCTCCCATCTGAACAGAGAACTCCTGTAGCAGCAGAACTTGCTCCTTGGAATGCAAATGAGTTCTCCCCGTTCACCCTTCGGATGCACTCCAAGGGCTCAACCCTTCAGTCACCAGAGGCTTAAAGGAAGCTCTTGCCACAGAAAGGCTCATTTCTCACCAAGAGCAAGAGAAATTCCTGGGAGAAGTGGCTGCTTTTCCCAGGGGGGAGAGGGCAGCCTACCTTGGCAGCTGTAGGGAATGCCAATGCGGCTGCAGTCTCGCACCATGTCCACAAAGCTGGAGATCTTGAATTCCTCTGCAGCTTCCTCATCTTCATACTAGAAAGGAGGCATTTAGGAAAGAAAAAAAAATGGATCTAAGATGTGGCACGCTTCATGAGATTGGCAGTTTTGCACTGAGGAGAGTAGTTCTGCTGGGTTTCATCCCACAGCAGGCAGGAAATCCACTGAAGTATCAGCTACAGCTCTGAGAAGCTCAAGAAGCTCCAGCTGGGAGACTCCACCAGGGCACTGATGGAGCTGAGCCAGTGGGAACTGCTCTTCCCAAATCCCATGCTTTCAAGAGCTTTCTGCAGCAAGATCAGAATGTTTTATCTGGTTTTTTAATTTATATTTATTTTTCTGCACTGCTCTGAACTCCAAATGCAGGTGAATCACCTGATTCTGACCTTCTTGGGAGCTTCAGGATACTCCCACCAAATCTATTTCAAGCCTCAAGTTCTTTTAAGTCTGAATTGCAGATGCAGACCCAAGTTCCTTCACCCTGGGTTCTTTCCTCAATCCCAGGGAACCAGATCAAAGTTGGGGCTCCAAGCCAAGCCCCAAACAACTGCCAGTTTCTCAGCCTTCAAATGCCACCAGCAAAAAAAAAAAACAAGTTGGATTTTGGCAGGGAGAAAAAAAAAGAGTTTGTTTGCTGTCTTGTTACCAATGCAGCCTGAGCCATGAGGGGGACAGTCCTGACCCCCAGGAAGCTTAGAGAACACACACTGAATTTCACTATTTGATTTTCCTTTTCAGGCTCTTCACTTCCAGTTCCTACAGTCTGCAGGGAAAAAGGAAGGAGGGGTTGTCAGAGGGGCACCTCTTGGGTGATTTCTCAAAACCAGAGTAATTAGTGGCAGAGGGGAGCAATTTGTCCTCATGCTCCAGCAAACGTGAAGTATTAGAACCATGTTCCACTTGTGCACCTTAGCAAGGTGATTAACACCCACATCTGGACACAGATCCCTCCCCTGCTGAGCAAGGAGAAAAAAAAAGAGACTTGTGACAGGAATGCTAAAAGAAAAAGCAATGAAAATAGTTCCACTTCAAACCTTGGTTAGTTGGAGGTTCATTAGCAATTCTCATCCACATTCATCTGCCACTCACCTCATTTTCTGTCAGACAGTGAAAATGCAAGTTCCTCCAGTAGGCCACGTAGGGCAGGAGGTGATTGTAATTCACAGGGTTGCAGTACAGATGGACACTGTCAGGCTTGATGAGGATGATGATATCTGGGACAAGCAGAAGAAATCTTCATTATTATTACACATTATTAGGTGTAATTATCTGGGCACCAAAAATCAACAAACCAAACCAAACAGCCTGGAGAAAGTGAACAGAAAACACTTTGCTTGTTGGGTACCTGATGAAAAGGAGATTGGGGAACATTCTGAACACAAAGTTGTTCCCTGATTTAAAAAGAAACAGTTGGCAGCCACAGAGTTCCAAGGGCAATCCCTCTTCTTGCTCTTCCCAACCTTGCATCAGCCTGTCCTTATTTTTTTCTGCTCCCCCTCCCTCCAGAAAACTCCAGAGTGTGTCACTCACCATCAAGAACTTCTTCAGGAAAGCCAGTCCTCTCAAAGTCGTTGTTACTCTGGTTGTAGAGCCCAAAAAGCAGGTAGTTTGCCAGTTCCCTGCAGCCTTCATTGTACCTACTGTCTATTCCTGAAAAAACAAAGCCATGTGGGAAGTGCTGAGTGGCCAACCAGAAGTTTGGGATCCTCCCTAACAACACAGCTTCCAAACAGGAGCAGGAACTTCACCCCCTCACACAGTCAGTGGGTACTTAGGGAAAAACGGGGGGAAATGGGATAAAGGAGGAGAAAAAAAATGGCTTTTTCCAAGTTCATGGCCATGGGCATTCCACTGTTGACCTCAATTTACAGGCATTAGATAAAAAAACCCCAAATTCAACAGTTTTCTGCATCAAAGTTCCATTTTATCAAGTGCTTCCAACATCTGTCCCTGTGCTGTATGCATCCCAATTAATATCTCCTTGATTGAAGCTTCCTAACAAACTAATCCTGTGACCTCAATCTCTCCTGCTTTAGAAAACATGATTAAACATTATCAGTATTATAGCAACAATCCCTGAGTCACCAGAGAGCCAGGAAGGACTTGCAACAAATCATGGCCTGAGAAAACATAGGGTGGGGGGAACCACATTCCAAAGAAAGCCTTGTTCTGGTCCTTGGGAAGCTAAAATGAGAACAACTGAGGATGGGGAGTGTGAAGAGACAGAAGATAAAGATGAGAAGAAAGGAAGCAGGCAGTGATTTCCAAACTGGTTTTAGTTTCTCTTAAATTCAGTCAACCAAGAAGCATTTTCCTCCAAGAAATCACATTTTCTCCACGAGCAAAACTATGAGGAAGCAGCAGGAGCTTCCCTAGATGGTTGCCAATAAATCCAGATTTGTTAGCCCTGTCCAAAGGGGAGGGTAGTGCCCTGATTGGGCAACAACACAGCCCAGGGTCTGAGCACCAGGACTGGCACTGGAAACTGCTCAAGGGTCACTTGGGCACAAACCCAAGGCTCTCTGATGGCCTTTTTGAGGTGCCATCCTTCCAGTGCTGAGCAGGTGCCATGGCTGCACCCAGCAGCTGCTGCCCACACCTTAATAAACCTCTGTGTGCACCAAGTGGCATTTGGAGAGCTCCCATCTTTTCCAAGGTATCAGGTGTAAGCTTCACAAGAGGCAAATCCAAGCAGCACAAAGTGTGCTGAAGGTTTGAGCATCTCCAGCTCTGCTCCTCACTCCTGCCTTTGGGATTCTCACACCAGGAACACACTAAAGCTTTGCATCCCTTGCAGCTCTCCACACTGGCAGCACTGTGGCCAGGTCTAGATTCTCCAGTTCAAGAGGGACAAGGAACTGCTGGAGAGAGTCCAGCAGAGGCTGAGGGGGCTGGAGCATCTCTGTGCCCAGGCTGAGAGCCCTGGGGCTGTTGAGCTGGAGCAGAGCAGCCTGAGAGGGGAGC